>JACXGK010008670.1:0-21782 GCA_016801125.1 Novumbra hubbsi | reverse complement strand
GTGCTGGAGTCCTGTTCTCCGGTGCTGGAGTCCTGTTCTCCGGTGCTGGAGTCCTGTTCTCTGGGGCTGGAGTCCTGTTCTCCAGTGCTGGAGTCCTGTTCTCTGGGGCTGGCGTGTGCTTTTAAAACCTTAGATTCAGCCCAATAAGTCTGCCCAGTCATTTTGGCTGTTGTTCGTAATTCTGAGTGACTGTGAATCCGCAGTTCAACAGCTGTGGACCGATGGTATTACTGAGGTGGAACATAAGTGTACCTGCAGACTTTATAAGCTGCATGTGAGCTGTGGGATTGTTTGGCAACAGTCTCTGAACAATCCATTGCCTTCAACAGCTGAAGCACATGAATCTACGACATGTGACTGTCTCATTGTGTCTTTGCCACAAAGCACAGAACTCTAAGGTGACTGGAGGAGGTCAGGCTAGCTGGTTTCATAGTGCATCACTTGTGGGGCTCCTTGATCTTCTGGACTTATTTTACTGGGATTGATTCTATCTGCAACACTCTGGCTGTCGCAGTGACACTGGAGGAGCTCTAGGAAACCCAACGGCCGTCTCTCCATCCAACTCCCTCCCTCTTGTTTGCCTCCCTCCATTTCTTTTTCCTCCCTCCCTCCCCCCTCCCTCCCTCATTGAACATATCCACCTGTCGTCACCTGTTCGGTTGGTCTTCCTGTTTGGCGTACGTCGACAGTGGCTGCAGCAGATATACACCTACCTGGTTCCAGCCTTCTCCTCAGCCCTCGTCTCTGAGAAAGCTAAATGTGGAGACAGAGGGGTGTTGACGTCAGTCTGTTGTCGCCCTCCGAGCCCCCTAGAAACACACACACACACACCCCCCCCCCCGGCCCTTGCACAGTGAAGATGATAAGTCAGCGCTGAGCCCTGGGAGTCACAGCCAGGGATTGTGGGACGGCTAATTTATCTTGGAGTCCCTGATGATGGTGTTGCGAGGATAAGGGTGTGCTACTGTTTATGCAGTGTGTGTGTGTGTGTGTGTGTGTGGGAGTTCATCAATGTGCGTGTGTGCTCAGTGTGTCTAGTTCTTGCACCTTTTCACCGCCAATTCCCTCTCTGCTTTTGTTCTCTTCCCCCTCAGGACTTTCTAGCAGTGTGTGTGTGTTTGTGTGTGAGTGTGTGTGTGTGTGTTTGTGTGCATTTGTGTCTCTAAATGTGTGTGTGTTTATGTGTGTGAGTGTTTGGGTGCATTTGTATCTCTAAAAGTGTGTGTGTGCGACCCTGCCGCCAGGTCCTTGTTGGCTTGGTGGAATGTGTGTGTGTGTGTGTGTGAGTTGGCTAAGAGGAGGGAGCGCATGCAGGCTGGTCCGTGGGAGGTCTCTAGATGACAGGATGGATGACGTATGCAACGGGCAGCAGCCCTCAGGCTAAGATCGAGGATCGGCTTCCTCTCACCGACATCTAGAAAAACACACAAAGTAAATGACCCCGGTGGCCTGGGGAGAAACGTCACTCTGGCCGCATCCCGATTCCACACTGCACACTTTCCGTCAAGGACGGACGAGCATTGAAACGGTGCTCGCGTCGGCTGGACCGAGTTTCCGTCGCTCGCATGCCGCCTTATAGCGGAGGCTGTAGTTTAGGCGTGTGTCCACCATGGGGCAGAGTTTAGCCGGGCAGGAAATTGGGCAAAGTGTGTGCAGCACAGTCATTAGGGATCATGCATAAATTCAGATATTAGCGATTTGATGAATGCAATTGAATGAGATTTTAATTCCCTTTTTTAAATGACTCTGGACTTATTTTACTCATTCCTTCTTTGTTTTCTTTTGTTCTTTGCTTTCTCTTTTCACTATCCCCTCATCTCCTTTCCTTGTCTCCATTCAGGACTAGATGATAAACAATTAGCCATCAATAATAAATGAATCAGTTTGCTTGGAATAACCCACATTAACTGCTCCTACAACACATTAACAATGGCTGTAGCCTACTCCTCTACATACCTCAGACACAAAGCCAGGATGGTGAGGATGAAAGGGTCGACACACGCAAGCACAGCCACACAAACACATTTGTAAGTTGGTTCTGACAGCGCTATGCGTCATTATGTCTAAGCTCTTTCTCAGCCTCGGTGAAAAGACTTCTTCCCATCATTTGAGTGATGTAAGATTGATATGTAATTCCTGCCTCATTCTCTCCTCTCCTGCAACACAGAGTGGGTGTGTTGACCAATAGAGAGAGAGAGAGAGAGGGGGAGAGAGATAGAGAGGGAGAGAGAGAGAGGGAGAGAGGGAGAGAGAGAGAGGGAGAGCGAGAGGGGGAGAGAGAGGGGGAGAGAGAGGGAGAGGGAGAGAGAGGGGGAGAGGGAGAGAGAGAGAGAGAGAGAGGAAGAGAGAGAGAGGAAGAGAGAGAGGGGGAGAGGGAGAGAGAGAGAGAGAGGGAGAGAGAGAGAGGGAGAGATCGAGAGGGGGAGAGAGAGAGAGAGGGGGAGAGAGTGTGCGGCAACTGCCTGTGATAATTAGGCTACAAAAAGTTAATTACAGGTTAATGACAGCTTCTGATGTGAACGCTGGCTGTTCAGAACGAGTCAAACTGAACTCTTTTTGGTTCCAACCTGTTCTCTAAATATAACCCTTTAAAGAATGAGCGTTGCCAAAAAGGCTTTAATACCCAAGTGGGTTTCTTTTGGAACCTTTTATCAAGGGGTTCTACTAAATGGAGAAATTGTTCTACATAACACTTTACCCGTTTCAATGGATTGTCTTGTCCCAGTTCATTGTGGGGCAAATTCAATGTATTACAACATCAAACTTCTTTTATATTTAGCTTTGCCTCCGTTTCTTTCTCCTTCCCCCCTTCCTCATTTTGCCTCCCCCCTCTCCCTCAACTCCTCCCTTCCCATGGTTGGGTGTCAGCGCGGCCTTCCCATCTGCGTCATCCGTGAGACGTGCCTGTGTCTGAGAGTTCTAAATACAGACCAGCAGAATGAGGCAAATGGAGAGAGGTTCGCATCTTGGGAAGGGGGCAACATGTGTGTGTTGGTGTGTGTGTGGATGCAGGCATGTGTGTTGGTGTGTGTGGATGCAGGCATGTGTGTAGATATGTTTGCTTTTCTGTGTTCTTTCATCGAGGAGGGAATCAGTATGCACTGCTAGAGGAGAGTAATGAATATTGATAAATATATATGTGCGTTCTCCGGCAGCTGAGGTGTGAGCTTGCACCTGCCTTGTGGTGTTGATGTGAGGTATGCCAGTCTGCGCAAGTAAACACACAAACACACACACGTGCATACAAGTACCTTCGTAAACCCTCGATTATAAAGGTACCAGATTAACCTCCAAATGAACAGAACGTCTTAAGAAAATGAAGATTCAAGTGAATGTTAATAGGAGATGGAGAAAGAGGGAGGAAAAGGGAGAGAGAGGTGAGATGGAGAGAGAGAGCAGTGGGTATACAGAGAGAGAGAGAGAGAGAGAGAGAGGAGTGAGTATACAGAGATAGAGAGAGAGAGAGAGAGAGGAGTGAGTATACAGAGATAGAGAGAGAGAGAGAGAGAGAGGGAGAGAGAGAGGAGTGGGTATACAGAGAGAGAGAGAGAGAGAGAGAGGAGACAGAGAGAGAGAGGTGGAAGGAGAGAAAGTAAGGGTCATTGTTGTAATGATGACAGAGCAGTGGAAGAGGGAAGGAGGGACAGAGAGGGAGGATGTTTTGGAGGAAAGAGGGAGGATGGATGAAGTAGAGAGATGGATGGAGGGACAGAGAGGGAAGATCGATGAAGTAGGTAGAGATGGGAGGGGGAATGGAGAGGGAGGGTGGATGGATGGATGAAGTAGAGAGATGGAAAGGGGGACAAAGAGGGAGGATGGATGAAGTAGGGAGAGATGGGAGGGGGAATGGAGAGGGAAGATGTTTTGGCGGAGAGAGAGAGGAAAGAATGGGTGAGGTAGGAAGCATCTGACACCCACTAGAGGGAAATTGAACTTTGAATATACTGAATGGACAAGATTAGATTTAATTAAAAGCAGAAGCGGGCCTTGCTGGTAAAACAAAAAACGACAACGATGACAAAACACAATTACTTAAAAAAACGACGTGGCTACTTTCATTTTGAAACGACAGAGAATGTAACCCTTTATTCAATCAATGTATCTTTATGTGTATGAAATTACAAACATAATCGCAAGACGTGTTCCCCTCGGACTAAGGCACTAGAACCACATGGTTAGAAGTACAGCAGTGAGAAGTTGCTTATCGCCGGGAACAGAACACCACGGCAATGTTAGTATAATCTAATGGCGAACTCCAAGTGCTCTTTTTACTCCAACACTGAATAGCGCAGAACGCGTCTTTACACCGACATTGTCCGTAAGGGGAAAACAACGCAATAGCCTTGAGATCGACTGCAGCTGTGTTCCAAATTGCACCCCTTCTCTACTTAGTGCACTGCCTTTGAACGGCGCGCAGTCCGTTTCAGTCAAACGCAGCTGAATGTGCAGGGAATAGGGTGCTCGCGAAACCCTCAACGTATTACACCTGAGGTATTACAGGTCTTTGATGCGCAACGCGTGGCCGATGTAGGGTCAAACTGAATCGTTACGTTAGTCAGAAGAAAAAGCAAGGAAAGGTTTCATAAACCCAAAAATACACACCCACGCACCTGTACACACAAAAAACACGGATTTATATGTATATAGAACATATATTTTCTATATATGGTCTTGCAGAATACATGCACTATTTTCCCATTGCAAAGAGAGTGTGTCTATGTGTGCGTGCATGTATTGTGTGTGTGTGTATAGGAATACAAAGGCATATATGCCGAGTGAAATTGCATATGAGGAATCGGAAGTGATGATACCAAGGCCGGTGAAAAAAAAAAAAAAAACTCTGATAGCTCTGCTGTGGAAGACCGGGAATGGATGAAAGAAAGAAAAAAGAAAGAACGAATGAATGAATGAATGAATGAAAAGGCAGATATCGTTAGAGAAAATGAGCAATACTTGGAAATATGAAAGGCTCAATAGATTTTATCAAAATTGCTCACAGTCAGAATGTTTTCTTTAAGTGTGTGTGTGTGTCGTTTTCCCACATAATTATTTTTGTGGCCTCGGCAGCGGATATCGACTTATACACTAAACACTTCAAATCAGAGGGACTAGACCAAACCCACCCAGCACACCCACCTACACACACACACACACACACCCACACACACACATGAACTTTAATCAAACAACGGGGTTTGAATAGATTCGTCAATTAGTCGAGTGGGTGGCATGTTAATTACAGATTATTTGAGATTTGAGTTGAGAGTCGTGGCCAGACGTGGTTAGACTTGACGTGACTCCGCCGATTGAATACGCACCGCGCGCATAGACACGCACGCCACGGCGAACTAAGAGCAGCTGATGAGGCGGAGGTGGTGGAGGGAAGCCTCTTTCTGATGTCTATACATGTCACACACAACAAACAACACACACACATTATTCACGGATACTGGAAATTCCGCTTGGATCCACGCACACACACACAGACAAACACACGAAAAGGTGGGTCTGGTGTTGTGGGTAGGAGTGATAAGGGAAAGCCTCTTGTGTGTGTGTGTGTTTGTGTCTGAGTGTGTGGTTTAGTCATTCATAAGAAAGTGGGTAGAAGGTCCAGATTGCCAGGAGGAGGTAGTGTGAAATAACACCATCACTCATCTGTTCAACTGTCTGTTCATTTATCCGTCTTTCGTAGGACCAGCTGGTCCTCAAACTCAGGTCCCTGCATACCAGAAGACCGGTTTAGCTCACTGAGCTAAAGCCAGTGATTACTCTTCAATAAGCTCCTGTCATTAATTTGATGGTTGTTGCATAAACAAAAGTCATCAACATTGGCAAATGTATATCATTTTAAACTTCAAACGTATCTTGTATATGCTACTTCTGAATATGTTACTTATTTCACTTTTGTTACTTACTTTTGCAGATATTGTTATGAACAATATCTGCGAAATGCTTCCAATTAGTGTTCGGAAAGGCCAATGTCAATACATTCCAGTTTCTCGTTCCAACTCTGCCCAATACACACCTCTTATTGTCATTCTGTCGGGTTGAAAATGTTAAAGGCCAACTTAACATTACATGATGCCAGATTAGGAAGAACAAAGCAGTTGTGAGCATGCAACCAAAATGTTTTCATTAGGTCCCCTGGAAGCAGGGGCGGATGTAGGGAGGGGCCAGTGCCCCTGTGACTACCAGCTTGGACCCCCTTGTGGCCCCCGTAAATGTGGATTCTGGAATAACTATTATATAATACGGTTTACTGTGACTGGCCCCCCTAACAGTACAACAGGCCCCAGCTTGGCCCCCCTGGTTGAAATGGTTTAGAACCGCCACTGCCTGGAGGTGGTCACTCCCCCTCCACATCATCAGGGGGTGAAAGTTAGCTGGGAAGTTCAGGCAATTAGCAGTCTTGAACCACATGATAAGCAACATAATTTGATCTTTAAAAACCTGTGTGTTTAACTTTCCCTTCCCTGGGCAGCAGGTCTATGTTAATTTAAAGGCAATCCTCAAACCACTGATGTTCAATCAGAATCAAGTATTTCTTCCCACTCTCTTCTGAATTCATCTAGCTATTCTCTCTCCCTGAGGGCGTGCCCATGCCGTCCGGAAACGGACCATAGCAGCTTTTGATCGCGAGCCAGAAAGCGCGCGAGCCTCGTGCTGCTCTCTCCTACCCGTCCTCCTTTCCTCCACACACTGCAGTCATTGCCGCTCATTGTGCCTCCCTCCCTTTCTCTCTCCCTCCCTCCCTATCTTCTCCATCCCTCCCGCGTTGAGTCTCTAAACCTATTCCTTCGCTAGCTCCGAGCGCTCTACAATATGCGCTAAGCGCGCGCTCTCTCCAAGAATCCACTCCCTTACTCACCCGCCCGACGCACTGCGCGAGGTCCCACCTCTTTCCGTTTTTTCCTCTCTCCCTCCCTCGATCTTGACCCGTGTAGGTGACGTAGGGGATTCCGTGGTGCCCAGCCGTAGGCGCGAACGGGATTCTCGGGTATAAAACGGACACCAGTAGCCATCATTCGGTACTCACTCAGTCGCTCCGACTTGGGAACCAGTCGTCCAGAGAACCAGTCAGCGAAGATAGCAGGCAGTACTTTACCTTCTCAGGCTAACTCGCTGCAGGCTTTGGTTTGGAATGGAGACCCCTACGAATACTCGGAGCAGACGATGCTCGTTCATGCGCAATTGCAAAAGTAAGTTTCTCTTAGCATTTCTAAAGGGATTTAGCTCATTGTTTCCTTTATATTCCACTTGCATACTGTTATTATAGTGTTAGGTGTGCTGTGCATACTATGGGTTTTTCGAAAATAATAGATTTTAACGTTTAGAAATAATTTGCAATGAGATGCATGATTCAAGATATAGTATAACAATAATTTGTGCATTGCAACAATGTTATAAATACGAATAGCATGTTTTTCAATGAAACACTTTATAAATCCTGTATGTTTGTCAGATGTATTGTGTGAAATTTTAAATTGGCCAAAGAGTTACGAATATATGCTTTATTTTGATGTATATGCACTACTAACTACTATGTAACTACTGGGTTGTCTTACATAGTAGTTAAGCAATTGACAGATATCACCAGTGTAAGATATGGAACTAAACCTATACCTACAATATTTGTGTGAAAGTTTTAGATTATCCGATCTTTGTGTTGAGATACTGTTGTGCGTAATATCTTACGTGCGTAATATCTTACGCAGGCAATTTAAAGCTGTAGTTTTACGCACGGACTCGATCGCTCAATGACGCATTACGAAGTTGTCATACGTCATCTTCGTCATTATGTGATTGACACTCAATGCTGTAATTATGAATATAATTTTTCAAATGTAGTTTAATGTCCAAACAATAACTAGCCGTATCCTTATACAGATTGGATTTCATTTCTACAAAACGAATTTGTTACCTATTAGAAAAAAGCTTTACTTAACTTAACACGAGTTCCTTGGATCTCAGACTTTGTGTAATGTTGATTGAGATAATTTGATGCATTCAGAACCGTGCATGTTGAAAATGTCGAGCAATATAGAATCGTATACTAATTTAGCTAATACTGCCAATGTTTTTTTAAATATGGCATATTAAGATATTGTTGGTGACCAAAAATAATTGCATGAATACGACAAACATTTATTTTTTCAAGAAATGAGTCGAAGGTTGACTGAAACTGAAACATTACTGGCACTTTTCCAGTTGGAGGGTTTCAGAACCGCCGCTACTGGACAGCTCCCGTGAGCTGTTCCCTCCTCAACCTGCACGGAGACTCAACTCTGTCCGCCTCCTTCTCTCTTCCAGGCGGCCTCTCCCTGTGGCTGGCGGTGTTCCTGTTCCTGGGCGAACCCAGTCTGTCCACGACGTGCCCGCACCTGTGCGTGTGCTACCCGACGCCCATGACTGTGAGCTGCCAGGCGCAGAACTTCACCTCTGTGCCGGTGGGCGTGCCCTATGACTCGCAGCGTGTGTTCCTGCAGAACAACCGGATCACTGAGCTCAGGGTCGGGTCCTTTGGCTTCGGAACTCAGGTAAGAGCCCACATTCCAGATGGGGGAGGATTGGTAGTGGCTTTGGCACCTTCTGCATGTGTTCTGTATTTACCTCTCTCTCACTTGTCATTTATTATTATTATTGTACTATATTGTCTAAATTGACTGTTGAATAAATGTTAACGTTTACATTTTCTCTTCCTCCCTTGCTCTCTTCCCCTTCTCTCTCTTACTTAAGGTGCTGTGGCTGTTCTCCAACAACATCACATGGATCGAGGCTGGGGCTTTCAGTGAGCTGAGGGACCTTGAGGAGCTGGACCTGGGGGACAACCCTGACCTGCGGAGGCTAGAGGGAGGAGCCTTCAGGGGCCTGGAGAAGCTCCAGAGTCTCCACATGCATCGCTGCAAGCTCACCGCCCTGCCCCACGACCTGTTCCGGAAACTTTACAGCCTGCAGTTCCTTTATCTGCAGGTAGGGGGCAGTGTACATTTACACAGTCGCACGCACACATGCACACACAGCAAATTTTCAAAGGAATGTAAATATACTAGACTGTAATATAATCGCAAGCACAATAACATTGTGTCTCGTCAAAATACAAATCAAAGTTTGTTGTTCACTGTTATGACAACACCCTTCGGTGTGTGAATGTTTATCGATTTGACGACGCTGAGGTGTAGACTGACGCGTCTAACCACCTCCTCTTCCGGGTTTCCTCTAAACAGGAGAACCAGCTCCACTTCCTCCAGGACGACCTCTTCTCCGACCTCATCAACCTGAGCCAGCTCTTCCTGCACGGCAACCGCATCCGCACCCTGTCCGAGAACGTGTTCCGTGGCCTAGTCAACCTGGACCGCCTCCTGCTCCACGACAACCGCGTCCGCCAGGTGAACCGCCGCGCCTTCCGCGACCTGGGTCGCCTCACCATGCTGTTCCTGTTCAACAACTCGCTGGCGGAGCTGCCGGGCCAGGCCCTCCGCGACACCCAGGGCATCGAGTTCCTCCGTCTGAACGGGAACCCCTGGTCCTGCGGCTGCGAGGCCCTGCCCCTGTGGGAGTGGTTCCGCGGCGCCCGAGTCTCCTCCTCCGAGCTGCTGTGCGCCTCCCCGTCTCCCCGCCGCGGGATGGACCTCCGCTTTCTCCGCGAGATGGACTTCGCCCTCTGCCCCCTCCCCGACCCCGGCACGCTGGCCGGCTCCACCACGAGGACCTTCAGCACCAAGACCCGGTGGTGGTTCTCCAAGCACAAGCCCCAGTCCCAGACCAAAGCCGTGTTCGAGAAGAGCTCCGAGACCGTCAAGGCCTTCCCATTCGCCCAGGGGAAGAACATCCCGCCCCTCGTGACCTCCACCAATGTGAAGTACGAGCTCGGAGAGGAGGAGGCGTCGCTCCCGAAACTCGACCCGGAGGAGTACTGGGCAAACTACGGAAACGAAGACGCCGGCACCACCCTGCGATGCTTCGAGCTCGAGTGTCCGCCCGACTTTGACGGCCTGCCTCCCAACTCCTCCTCCACCTCCTCTGCTCTCTCACTGCCCCTTGCCCTCTCGCTCCTCGCCGTGTACCTCAATCTGCACCTTCTATTTGGCTGAATCAACCTCAAGCACCCGACCCCCAATTCCTCTGGGCCCGGGCCTATCTGGGCCTCCAGGACCCCTTGTTTAAGACTGTAACTCCCTAGTTCCCCTTCTGATGTCATACTGAGGAAGCTCTATGTTTATCAGTAGTACAGGACACAGCAGGGGAAACTTACAGGGGCTGGTTAGATTGTTTATTCTAACTTAATGCAGGGCTAAACAAAATGTCTGACAGTACCTAGTACAGATCACTATGTTAGCGGTCGCCAAAGGCTGTTGATGCAACAGGCATTTCTCACTCGTCTGGCTTATCAGGCGTTAGAAGGTCACTGGCTGACCGCTGATGCTCTCCAGCTGATGCCAGTGCTACATCGGATGCTTCATCTGTTGTTACCGTAACTATTAGTGCTACTGTAACCACGTACCCATCACTAGCCGATACTGTTAATGCTACTTGTATTATGACTACATCTTCTGCTATTGAGCGCTACGGTTCCGGCGCTTACATTCCTGCCTACACTGTTCCTCTAACTGTGACAGCGACACTGTAAATAGGCTAATGTGCCAGAGGTCTAGATACAGACACATGTCCGTGTTGTCCACCACAATGCCTGCCTTATAATGGATTGTTGTCAGTTGAGGGGCCTGGGGAGAAGGTCACAGCAGGTCAGACTGTCTCTAGGCGAGGGGAACGAGGGATGAAGGAGAGGCGGTTGTCACATTAGCGGGGGAGGAAGAGGACATTGAGGTGTGATGGTAGAGAGATGGGAGGGTTAGTTAGGAAACAAAGTGCAGGGAAATAGTGGAGGGAGAGCAGAAAAGGAGAAGCCGCCGAATGATGAGATCATGGGTGAGGCCAGGTCAGGCGATAGCTGCAAAGTGAAGGAATATGAACACCAGAAATAGAAATACATGGAGGTAAAGAAAGTAAGAGGAACCGACAGAGCATGCCCTTGACCATGAGACACAGTGAATAGGAGAAGAGCAATCA
Organism: Novumbra hubbsi; assembly: GCA_016801125.1. Classification (NCBI taxonomy): domain Eukaryota; kingdom Metazoa; phylum Chordata; class Actinopteri; order Esociformes; family Umbridae; genus Novumbra; species Novumbra hubbsi. Next base: position 10,715 of record JACXGK010008670.1, on the reverse strand, counting down.
CTTCAGGTATTCAGGCTTTCTTTCTGTTTAAACATTACCTGTAAATATGTCATAATCTACACAGAAGCCACAGGGAAAGGACACTTCCTGTTCTGATTGGCGTGTGCTGTTTGCTTGTTATCTAATTGTTTGATTTGACCAGTGAACGTCCAGTTTGAGAGATAAAAAAGAGCAATTGAGAATCTGAGTTTCGTGACACTTTTCTTTTTGGGGGAAATATTCAGATCTTACAGATCTTTAAAATGAGTTCATTTAAATCAATACTTGATCTATGTAAGTCATTGGTTTACTTAATGGGATTGAGATCTTACTCACCTATTTAGAGTTGAGTGATTGAGATCTTCTCTTTGTAGAAGTAGACACATTAATTGGACAGGGAATTCATCGAGAACAAGGTACCATTTCTGACACAGCAATTCACTTCTGTTCTCAGGCACTTTAGCTAGATGGATGACAAATCACTGAAATACCCTCCCAAAAATACCCCCCTCCAATACCCCACTCCAATACTACACACCAATACCCCACACTCTCTCATTTAAGAAGAATGAACTCAGCCCAAATCAGAAGAATCGACCAATTGTCAATCTGCATAGAACCCATGGAACTGAAGGAAACAGAGCACCGTTTGATTACTACAATGTTCCTGAAATGAACGCCAAACCAATAAGAAGGGCTAGTGAATAACCAGCCCTTCTGTTGCAATCTGACTGTTCTGGACTACTGGACCTGAAGACCCTGGGAATGAATGGACCTAAAGACTGTCAGTTATTTTTAGCAGAGACAGTTAACAGTGATCAGTGACTGACAGGAAGACAGACTGACAGACGAACTAGGATGTCAAACTGACTGGCCGACAGACTGACAGACGGACTGAGAATATTAGACTGACAGGCAGACAGATGGACAGACGAACTGAGATCATTAGACTGACAGCCAGACAAACTGACACAAGGACGGAATTGCGTCTCACAGACTTTGTTGACTCACTAAAAGATAGAATCTCTTGACTGACAGTCAGGCAGATTGAACGACAAACAGATTGAATGGCAAAAAGACTGACAGACAGTTTGTCTCTGGAGAGGAGTCTGAACGGTGGAGGTCTAAAGCAGTTTTTGAAAACAGAGGTGGTGCTCTAAGGAGGTGATTAAAACCCATCATTCGTCGCAGTCCTTCAGCGGCTTCCGGACCTCCTTTCTGTCTCTTCCTACACGTTTTGTCCGAGCCTCTTTTTAGGGAGGGCGAGTGGGCGTACTGACGTACCATCCCTGTCTCACTATTTTCCTTTTTCTTTATTCTTTTTTCCTTCTTTTTGTGCCTGTTACTTTAAAGCCTTCCAACGTCCACCTGAAGAAGAGAGGAAAAACTGAGAGAGAGCAGGAAACGAGAGAGAGAGTTCCTTTTGCAGAGATGTTTTCTGTAGAGGTTAACAGGGCAAGGACAGAGTAGGAGGCAAGAAAGCGAGGGATGAACACACACACATGTATACACACACACACGTGCATACATGCACTCACAAACACACCTGCTCACATACATACGCGCGCGCGCACACATGTTCACACACATATGCATACACACACTACTCTCTTGATTGTTTTCTGAGACGTCCTGTTCACGTACTTTAACCGATTGTATCCCCAAAATCACCTCAGCGAGGGCCGTCTATGTTATTCTAATGGAGCTTTTGGCTCCATCCAAAAGTGTCTCCTCATGGGGTTTGGTCAGTACATAAACACAGGAAATAGGTTGTTCTTTTGGATCAAGACCTTCAATAGGATTGTTCAGTGTCCATGGATTGCTTTGTGTACTGTTATGTATACTGTCTAACTGTGCCTGTGACAGCCATTCGGGTGAGGTCAAACTGGGCCTCGGTGCTCTTCTGTGACCATGAGAGTGAGATCACTTTCAGACGACCAAAGCTCCAGACATACCGTAAAACCTGACTGTGCTGTTCATATGAAACATGTCCGTTGGACTGAGTGTGTGTGAGCGAGAGTGTATGTGGGAGCAAATAATATGTTGTTATCTGCTTGACTGAGTGAAGGGACTGAGTCGTCCAACGCTGTCATCTTTAATTGTGAATAAAAAGATGTGCAGTGGATGCAACGAAATACGTGGAATAAATGATGAACTTTGTTTGGAAAAAAAAAGAACTTGTGGGGGCGTTTTATTGGAAGGCTTTGGTTATCAGCCTCAGCATGTCCTGAGGGATGAGAAGGACACACGCACGCACACACACACACACACACATGCACACGCACGCACACACACACGCACACACACACACACGCACACACAGAACCCTCTAAATTGTGTATGTTGTCTTCCAGGCAAATGTCCATTTGAGAATTGGCATACCTCAATTTTAGAATAATAATATGCTGGTAATATATGTTACATCACATAGCTCCATTTTATAATCAGCTGGGAAAATACTAATATTACATACCTCAGTGTTAGAATGTACTGGTAATATACAAATATTACATACCTCAGTTTTAGAATGTACTGGTAATATACAAATATTACATAACTCAGTGTTAGAATGTACTGGTAATGTACTAATATTACATACCTCAGTGTTAGAATGTACTGGTAATATACTAATAATACTTCCCTTACGTTTAGAATGTACTGGTAATATACTAATATTACATACCTCAGTGCTAGAATGTACTGGTAATATACTAATAATACATACCTCAGTGTTAGAATGTGCTGGTAATATACAAATATTACACACCCAGTAAATCATACTGTTACACGCTTGGGATATACAAATATTACATATCAATATTTGAATACATTGGTGACGTAACAACATTACATACCTCAATGTTAGAATTCATTTGTGTTATACCAACACTGTCCATTTCTCTATTACATTCCTTTCCTCCACTCTTCTCTCTCTCTCTGTCCATTTCTCCATCACATTCCTTTCCTCCACTCTTCCCTCTCTTATACATAGCAGATGGCCATAGCAGAAAGAGCAGCAGTGTAGAAAGGGCACTGCCAGCTTAGTTTGACACCACAAGGGAACACCTGATCTGTTAGAATAACATTATACTGGAAGAGTTGTTAACGCGATGCATGTGAATCAGCCATGCTAAAGTAGCGTTACAACGGGTGGTGAAGCGATGGTCAGCGTTGGCCAGAATGTCCTCAGTGATAGATGGGAGGTCTTCACGCTCTCCTACACCATTAAAACACGGTTACATAATGTGGAGTCTCTTGGCCTACTTCCCCAAAGTCAAAGCCCTGATTATGCACCATTGCTGAGTAAATGTGGTCAGTTTGATGGAAGTTTTGCAAGCAGTCTGGAGCGGTATGTAATGCAGTGATGGATGTCTGCAGCTACAGCTAGTGACCCAGCCAACGACTAACGGGTCACAATGCTGAACCTATTGATCTGGAAAGATGATAAAATAAAAAGCATGTCGGCACACACTTCCAGCCAGGTGATAGTGTCTTTGCCTGGATGTGTGATGGAGCCTCTCACTAACATTCCAGCGTCTCCATCAACCATCCAGTGGCTTCTCTTTTCAGTTTGGATGTGTGAAAGAGTCTCCTCGTAATCCAACGTCACCATAGACGGATCAGGTTTCTCTAATTTCTCTCTCCTGGGTGATTGTCAAGGCAACGGCAACGTGCCGGTAACTTTTGGGCTGTTACTAACATTTGTCGTCATACGGCACCAGACGCCACATGGGCTGTGGTCAAACCCGGTAAACTAGATGGAAGACAGCCTCCCATGAGACTCATCCTTAATCGTCTAATCATCCCCGGATGACGTCCACAGTAAGAAACAACGCATATTGTGACTGATCTCAATCCCTAGCTTTTTCTGATCTAAATTAGGAATTATTTTGACTTCTTTCTACACACACACACACACATTGTGTACATGCCAAGGAATGCCAGGCTGGCCAACACGATACATTCCCATTGGATACGATGCATGCGCGCCAACAGACCTCACTGTGACGCACTCACGGTGGGTTTGGATTGGACGCCAGCCACGTCAATCAACAGTGACACAGCAGCTGAAGTCAATCAGTGAGGCGGGGGGAGGTGGGAACCTGGTCTGTTTCTCAAATAGATCAATGAATATTTATTAGTGATTCAGAGAATGAATGGAGAGGGGATGGACTGACGGAGCTAGAACGAGAAGAGAGGGATGAGTGAGAGTAAGAAGGAAAGATGGAGAGAGAGAATGAGAGAGGATGGGCAGAGGAAGGGAAGATGAAATGAGATAAATGTAAGTGAAAGAAGGAGAAAGGGGAGAAAGAGTAGTAAGAGGGACAACGCAAACAGGTTGTGAAAGGGAGGTACCAGGAGAGAGAAGGAGGAAGCGAGGGTGTGAAAGGGAGGTACCAGGAGAGAGAAGGAGGAAAGGAGGGGGTGAGAGGGAGGAAACAGGAGAGAGAAGGAGGAGGGCAGGGGGTTAAAGGGGAGTAAAGGGGAACGGCTGGGTTGTATGAGGGCCATTTTGGTCCCGGAAGTAGTGACGTATTTAGGAACTGGGACAACTTGCCCCCACATTATGAACACTCAGACACAGTCACAGTCACACACACACCCGTATTCATACACCAAACAATAAACAACCCACACAGAACAATGCACATGGCCATTACGTTCACATACGGTGCACACACTCGCCAGTGCGCACACACAAACACACACACAAACACACAATGGGCACGTGAGTTGTACATCACATATTGTGGGCATATTTCACATGGTCTTGCAGTAATCATAACACGTCTCTATTTCTTTCTCACACATGCCTCTCTCCAATGCCTCTCTGACATCAGTGCCTCATGTCTCCTCCTCAATCACACCTCCTTTCCCGTCTTTCCAGTCTTCCAACTTTCTGTGTTGCACCACGTTTTCTCTCCATCTCTCACAGCCCTTTTGATATGTGCCTCGTTCTCGATCCCTCACGGACAGACCCCTTCCACGTGCCTCGTTCTCGATCCCTCACGAACAGACCCCTTCCACGTGCCTCGTTCTCGATCCCTCACGGACAGACCCCTTCCACGTGCCTCGTTCTCGATCCCTCACGGACAGACCCCTTCCACGTGCCTCGTTCTCGATCCCTCACGGACAGACCCCTTCCACGTGCCTCGTTCTCGATCCCTCATGGACAGACCCCTTCCACGTGCCTCATTCTCGATCCCTCACGGACAGACCCCTTGAACAAGTGCCTCCCTTCCATTCGCCCTTTCTTCTTTTCCCCCGTCGTCATTTCTCCAACGCCACCTACCCTAACGATCATGACTAATATGGGTTTTTCAAACAAGGTGTGTGATTGTTTGATCTTTTCAGGGCCATGCAACCTCTTCCGGTATTGTGTTCCATGTCTCTGATGTAACCAGTACTTTTCCACTTGGTATCCGTGGATCCGGGGTGTCCTGGTTTGGTGTCCTGGTTTATATATCCTGGCAGCCATTGTTCCCCTCCTCCTGTGTTCTCCCATATCACCTACATTAGTTTCAGGTCTGTGTGTCCCCTCCTGTCCAATAGGGAAGTAATTATTAGTGGAATCAAAGCAAAGTGGAGCAGTGGGTGTGTTTTTGTACGTGTGTGTGCGGGTGTTTGTATGTGTGTGTGTGTGTGCGGGTGTGTGAATCTGCAGTGAGTCCGAATAAAACATCTTTGATCAGTATCCGAGCACCCGCACTCTCTCTGACAGCGTCATACGAAACTAGGATACACACACAATTATTTTTCAGTCTGTAAAAGACACTTTTCCTCCCTATGTGGATCCTGGCCTTTACTGTGTGTGTCTGTGTGTGATTACGTAAGAGTGTGTCTATGTGTGTGGTTGTGTGTGCGCGTGTGTGTGTAAACACTCCCTCCGTGTGTCATAAATGAACGTCTTCATTTGCGAAGTATAGGTTCGCCCTTCTGCTTGTTCCACTAATTAAGAACTGTTCAATTCGTCATTAGCAATGTATTAAACTGTCTGTAACGAGAGAGGAAAACACGGAGATGTGAGCGTGAGGGGGAGAGAGGGATACAGGGACATAGAAAAAGAAAGAAAGAGAGGGAGAAATTGAGAGCATAAGATATAGTGTCACGGTGTTGTAGCGGACATTTTGAATAAATGAAAAGGTGTATTTAATCACAAACAAAACAAATACAAACTACACGTAACTGTAAACGGTAAATTAGAGGTTTAAACAAACATAAACGAAATACAAATAAACATGTAGCGTATTCACATGAAATGTGAGTTAAACAGAGACAAACCGTGAGCTGTTGCGATAAGCACAAACAAACAATAAACCACACCGGGTGTGGTGACAAACTAACCTAAGTAGGCTCCCCAATCAGAGTCAACTGCATGCAGCTGCTCTGACTGGGGAGCCCACAGCGGCATAAAGAGGGCTAGAGGCCTCACTTTTAGGCTTGCCCTGAAACGACCAGGGGCTCGCAGCCAGGGCATGACATATAGAGAAAAAAACGATTGACAGAAGAGTTTTCACGGGTAAACAAAAGGTAAGAGATCAGATTTAATAATTTCATGGTCCGCCGATTATTATAAAAGCCTCTCCACATTACGTCCCTGGAAGAATTTGCATCAACAAGTTTCAGTAATGATTCACTCTCCCTACTATTTCTGTTTCTGCAATGATGATACATCCTCGTTAGTGAATTATTTCATATGCAAATCGGGGGGTTTGTGAACAGCTCATCACTAAAGGCCGCATTGGATGTGGTTATTTAGGACAGCGCTGTCCTCCATACTATGGTCATGAGGTGTGTATTAATGACCAATATATCCCCTACACCAGGGGTGGGCAAATATTTTGGCTCGGGGGCCACATCAGGATTTGGAAATGAAATGGAGGGCCACATTTGTTTTTGTAATGTGTTAATCATAATTGAATTGGAGGCCAGAAAAGGGCATTCCGTGGGCCGGATAAGACAGCCTCGCGGGCCGCATTTGGCCCTCGGGCCGTAGTCTGCACATCCCTGCCCTACACTGTTGTCATAAGGTGTGTATTCAAGACCAATCTATAGCCTATACTGTTGTCATAAGGTTTATGTAAGGATTGTGCGTGAACAGGCGATGGTGTGGATCAAATTGCACGACTGAGGAAAACAACTCCTGAGGGGGATAGACGTAAGGATCCGTAGTGGTAACAGGAGTAGAGGAATGTTGCACTCGGATTACCGATGAGGGCACACGTCCAGGAGTGTAGGAGTAGGTCTGTATGTATATATATATATATATATAGTGAGAACAAAAGGCTGTTAATCCAAAAGTTGCGGTGAGACGCAGGAGTCAAATAACAAATACAGGCTGTGACAAACTAGCGTAGTATTTTGTTTGAACTGACACTGAGCCAAGGGAAATGGGGAACTAAGTAAGGCCAGTGATCAGTGTGATGAGGGACAGGTGTGCGCAGGTGGCTGGGTGCTTGGTGACGGTGTGATTTGTGACAGGGAGGAGCACATCGCTCACAGGCCACCAGAGGTAGCCAACGGGCCAGCAACAGTCAGGTAGGGTGGAACCCTGACAGTTTATATTCATGACCAATCTATCCCCTACACTGTTGTCATAAGGTTTATATTCATGACCAATCTATCCCCTACACTGTTGTCATAAGGTGTGTATTTATGACCGATGTAACCCCTACACTGTTGTCATAAGGTGTGTATTCATGACCAATCTATCCCCTACACTGTTGTCATAAGGTATGTATTCATGAACAATCTATCCCCTACACTGTTGTCATAAGGTTTGTATTTGTGACCAATCTATCCCCTACACTGTTGTCATAAGGTGTGTATTCATGACCCATCTATCTTGTAGGAATACAGTCTGTGGGACGATATCCAACAACGGAAAAAGTTTCTATCAGGACACTAGAAATGGAGCAACTACTTCAGCAATGTGTAGGATAAGAACAGAACCAAAGCACCAGGAGCACCTTCACTGTGATCGAACACACCACCAACATCACCTGGAGAACCTTCACCATGTGATCTATCACCCCACCAACACCACCAGGAGAACCTTCACTGTGATCTAGAACACCACCAACATTAGCATGAGAACCTTCACCATGTGATCTAACACCCCACCAACACCACCAGGAGAACCTTCACTGTGATCTAGTACACCACCAACATTAGCATGAGAACCTTCACCATGTGATCTAACACCCCACCAACACCACCAGGAGAACCTTCACTGTGATCTAACACACCACCAACATTAGTATGAGAACCTTCACCATGTGATCTAACACCCCACCAACACCTCCAGGAGAACCTTCACCCTGTGATCTAACACCCCATCAACACCACCAGGAGAACCTTCACTGTGATCTAACACACCACCATCATTAGCATGAGAACCTTCACCATGTGATCTAACACCCCACCAACACCTCCAGGAGAATCTTCACCCTGTGATCTAACACCCCACCAACACCACCAGGAAGCACCTTCACTGTGATCTAACACCCCACCAACACCACCAGGAAGCACCTTCACTGTGATCTAACACACCATCAACATTAGCATGAGAACCTTCACCATGTGATCTAACACCCCACCAACACCTCCAGGAGAACCTTCACCATGTGATCTAACACCCCACCAAAACCTCCAGGAGAACCTTCACCCTGTGATTCAACACCCCACCAACACCAACAGGAGAACCTTCCATGTGTGATCTAACACACCATTAATGCCATTCTATGTTACTACTTCCAAGGTAGAATACTCAGGGGATTGACATCTTTCCTATTTTGGTCCCAAGTGACTGGTCCATCACTCATAATCTGCAGTGTAGTCAGACCTGATCTGCTCCTCGTTGAGTGTTCAATGGGGCCTCCATCTTCTTTGTCCACTACGCATGTTTTCTCCAATCAAATGGTGACCTGGACTTACCCAGAGTGACTTATGGTAGTGAGTGTAAATATTTTCTGTACTATCTAAAGAAATATAGTAGGCTGTAGTTTATTATACTGCTGTACTGCACAAAGAACATTTTATCGATGTTGCTCTTCTGGAGATGTTGTTCCAGAAGTTGCCTTTCAGGGATGTCCCTGCCAGGCACGACCCCCACTCGACTGACTGGTCAAGAAGCATCCTCACACATGTTGTGATGTTTTGTTTGGGCGTATTCTAAGACACACAGAATTAGTCAGTTGTATTAGTAAAATGTGGATCACAAGTATGACATCACATTTGAAAAAGGATACGACTTAAACAGAATCTTCCACATGACATTAAACAGGCGCCCAGACTGGTCACTACAGATCCCATAATACGAGTATGGGTTTTATACGTCAAGGAAAGAATATCAAATATCCCCTCTACTCCCATTGTCACTATTCTCCCAGGACTATTCCACCAAGACTATTACCCCAGAACTAGTACCCAGAACCATTCTCCCAGGACTATTCCCCCAGAACTATTCCCCCAGGACTATTACCCCAGGACTATTACCCCAGAACTATTCCCCCAGGACTATTACCCCAAGACTATTACCCCCGAACCATTCCCCCAGGACTATTACCCTAGAACCATTCCCCCTGGACTATTACCCCAGAACTATTCCCCCAGGACTATTACCCCAAGTCTATTACCCCCAACCATTACCCCAAGACTATTACTCCCAAACCATTCCCCCAGGTCTACGTTCTAAATGAGAACTTTCCCAGTCAACTGTTCGTCTCATCAGTGACCATATCCCACCGCCACGGCTGGGAGTCGGGACACACGGACAGAGCGGTAGTCTGCAAACATCCCTTTCATTCATTCACAATTCACCAAAAACAAGGCCTAATAATAATAATGAGGAACAGAAGGGATCAGTTTGCAGTGGTCTCTAAAATGTAACCTTCCTGTTTCTCACACAGAACTATCCAAATCAACTTTTTTGGAAAGGAATAAAAAATGTGCAGTGGTCTCTTATTTTTTTATCTTCTTTTGGCAGTTCAAACTACTGTCCCTTGTGCCAATCAAGCCTCTTGGTTGAGAGAATTGAGAGTCAGAAAAAAGTAGAGAAAAAAGAATGAGCAACTGAGAAGGAGAAAGAGAGAGAGAGACTGAAAAAAGAAATAACAGAAGTGGCTCCACGTACTTGGAACACTTTGACAATGGGAACATTCGGGAGGCTTTAGTGCACACACAAACACACACAAACGTACACAAACGCACACAAACGCACACAAACACACGTGGCAAACTAATACACACTCACGCACTCAGTGGCAAGGCTTGGCTTGTAAGAGCGTGTTAACACAGTCCCGCGGGGAGACAGACCATCTCCACTGCGTCACCGCCGAACTAATGACAAGCACGTCTGCGGAGGCACAGACACATGCACAGACACACACACATACAGACGTATGCGTAGACACACACAGACACAGACGCACGCACAGACACACATACAGACCTGACACACAGACGCTCGCACAGACACACATACAGACCTGACACACAGACGCACGTACAGGCACAGACACACAGACAAACACACAGACGCACATACAGTCACACACACAGACACACTCAGTTTTCTACGGGAACAACAACAACAACTGAAGCCACCGCTCTGACGTGGGTGTAGCAGTCCACTGATCTGACGTGGGTGTAGCAGTCCTCTGATCTGACGTGGGTGTAGCAGTCCACTGATCTGACGTGGGTGTAGCGGACCACTGATCTGACGTGGGTGTAGC
>JACXGK010008669.1:0-21779 GCA_016801125.1 Novumbra hubbsi | reverse complement strand
CTACCAGGAAAGGGTTAGGGGGTTGTCAGGACTAGCAGACGAGTCTACTGCTCTGTCCAAAACCAAGCTGCACTCAAGACTGTACCATGTGAAGGGGTTAACCAGGCTTAGGTTAGTGCTACCAGGAAAGGGTTAGGGGGTTGTCAGGACTAGCAGACGAGTCTACTTCTCTGTCCAAAACCAAGCTGCACTCAAGACTACCATGTGAAGGGGTTAACCAGGCTTAGGTTAGTGCTACCAGGAAAGGGACAGAAAAACACTTTTGAATTACTTGAGTGAATCGCTCGCATGTTGTTTGGGAGTTACGGGCAACCGAAGCAAGTCAACTAGAACCAGAGGAATGGTGAACTGCTGAGAGACTGCCTGAATCTGTATCCCCCAAAAAACTCAAGATTGGACCACTATTAAAGACACAATAAATTTCCGTTCACATTGCTTGACCCTTATCCCAGACTCATTTTTTTTGGGTGAATAGTGAATCAATAATAACCAATTATGAATGATGAGCTATAGAAACCATGGACTGTACGTCGCCGTGATCGAACTACCAATAAATCCAGGGTTTGAAAACGCTAGTGTCCTGTGCTTTATCTGGTGTAAATTGGCTATGTGATACTGGTAGAGAGCTGTTGCCGTCAGTTGTTGTTTACCTGTTGGGGTGGGACGAGGGTAACATGAACTGAAAATCCACAGCACACGTCCCGTCCTGCAACTGGTGATGCTGGAGGCTGTTCAGCTCATAAGCAATGTAGCCCCTGCGCACATACACCTACAGCAGAGGGAGGTTAACCTGACGGATGTTCTGAAGGATCCACATCATGACAAAGCCCAAACGGGGTTTCCATGCTCACCTCCAGGGCAGCCATGCACACCACCCGGTTAGAGTGGTAGAAGAAATTGGGCAACACGTCGAAGATGGACGTCTCAGACAGTATGAGTTTCTGCCACGGGGAACAGCAAAAGTGCCTTTGAATTCTCGCTGAAGTCTCACAGAACACGTGGCTTCGGGTAAATCACAGAACATTTGATGCTCACTTTCAGGTTTTCTGGACAGAACTGGTGTCCGTACATGTCAATGGCCGACAGGAAGATGGACTCCACCTGGTTGTGCCTCAGTTCATACGAGGGCAGATGGGAGGCTATCAAAACCTGAAAAATACACACGCTTCCATCAATATCGTTTATATTTTAGCTACATAACTATGACTTACAATGCATCTCTAAGTAACTACCATCAAGCATGTCACCTGGCTGACTGACTGACGGTTTTTCCAAACCGACTGAGGTTCTGCCAGACTGACTGACATCTAACCAAACTGACTCACCGGCTGCCTGACTGGAAGTTTTACAAAAACCAAGTTGCTGCCGGACTGACTGACATCCTGCCAGAGCTCCCGGAGAGATCTACACACTGTAGAGTAAAAGTGTTTTCAGTAAGCAGTTCCTTACGCACCTGTCTGGCACGCAGGGCCACCTTGCAGTTCTCCATCTTGTTGAGCTGCGTGAGCTCCTTCAGGATGGCCATCAGTTCATCTGCTAGGGTTGGGTCCCGCCCACACAGCTGATCCTACACGTCACCAGGGACATATAACAGACTCCCTTCAAGCATGGTTAAGACGTAACACATTACAATGGATGGCGAATTACGGAAAACGTAATGACATGCTCACTGAAAATGACTGAAACAGCTTAACGACAGTTTTGTGATTTAATAATGAGACAAATAAAAATCAGCAGGAGCAGGTTGTGTTGGTCGACGTGTCAAATGTAACAGAAACATCTGGGCCACACGTGTTCCTCCTTTGTCAAATGTAACAGAAACATCTGGGCCACACGTGTTCCTCCTTTGTCAAATGTAACAGAAACATCTGGGCAACCTTTGTCACATGGAGGAAGAGCTGCGTGTGTGTGTGTGTGTGTGTGTGTGTAGCCTTACAATGAGCATGGTGACCAGAACATTCTTCTTGGAGACCTGGGCGTGAGAAAAAATGTTCTCCAGCACCGGGGTCATGTCAGGCTTGTACCGCTCCCTCAGGTTGATCACACACTTGTCATAGTGAGCTGTTAACACAAGGAGAAACACCACGCATCACCACAACAGACCGAGGCTGGAACACCGTGCCCATGCAGCCCACGCCATATCCCCGGTGAGCGTACAATCACCTTGCTGGAACTGCATCTCCACCTGAAGGTAGTGCTTGAGCAGATCCAGCACCACGGACTTCATGTAGCCTCGGATCCCACTGCGGTACCTGCAGAACACCCGCCCACCATTACAACCCACTAGACCCGGAGAGACGACTGTCTGATTCATATGAAATAACAGAAGTGTGACCTCTGCACCAGCTGGACGATGCTCTGGGTGTTCATGAAGAACACCTCTCGGTCAGCCTTCCTCTGGAGCGTGGCCGCGTGCCTGTCCAGGATGCAGGCGATCTGGAACGCCAAGGGGGACCAATCACATTCATCCAAAGCGACAAAGGTCAAAGGGGAGCCTATCGGTGTGGGCTCCGGGTCACTCACCCTCTGGCTGGGGAACTGGCAGAGCACCGAGGTGATGTTGCTGGCGTACTGGGCCATGACCTTGCGGATGGCCTTCTCCACGCCCGGCGGGACTCGGCTGGCCACGCTGGTCATGATCTCCTGCAGCTCCAGCAGGGGCAGTGACGGGTCCCTCAGGGTCTTCATCAGGGTTTCCACCCACTGCTTCAGCTGCACCACAACCCCATACCACAGCTCGATCAACACCCCCGTACCACAGCTCGATCAACACCCCCGTACCACAGCTCGATCAACACCCCCGTACCACAGCTCGATCAACACCCCCGTACCACAGCTCGATCAACACCCCCGTACCACAGCTCGATCAACACCCCCGTACCACAGCTCGATCAACACCCCCGTACCACAGCTCGATCAACACCCCCGATCCACAGCTCAATAAACACCACCGTCGGCACATGCACATTAAAACACTTCTTCGGGGCATTATAAGAAGATATCATGATCCTGAAGATCTACCATCCTGTAGGTTCTCTCCAACTCTTTAAATTTAGCACACCTAATTCTAATAATTAGCTGGATTTAAAGGTTAAAAGCAGGTTAGTCACAAATGGGGTTGAGGAGAAAACCTCCAGGAACAGGTTTGGGCAGCACTGATCTACAGGACCCTGATCATGTGGACCTGGTGGTGTGAGCTGCTCTGCAGTAGATGAGGCTCTCACCTTTTTACCGAAGTAGGGCTCGGTGAGGCAGTAGCCATCCATGACCTTGAACAGGTTATCCAGGACCATGTGGAAAACCTGGTGGAGCTTCTCGCCAGCAATGGGTTGGGGGTGCTGGGGTGGGAGAGGGGCCCTGTTCAGCTCCACCTAGATGTCCACAAAGAGACAAAACGTTAAAAGATAGAAAAACCTCAAACTGTGGAGATGGAAAAAACGCATTGACTGATGGGACGCAAGTGTGGCTGGACTGTTTGTTGGCAGTGCTTATATGCAGGTGTGTGATTTCCAAGATCCACATTTTAAACATTTTGCAGTCCAGTGATTAATATTGTATGACTTGACAAGGCTGTCCTCTAGCTGTGTGACTATCGTATGTCACGACAACGCTGTCCTCGAGCTGTATGACTATTGTATGTCACAACAAGGCTGTCCTCTAGCTGTATGACTATCGTATGACACTACAAGGCCTCCTCTAGCTGTATGACTATCGTATGACAGCCTTTCGGATGAATCGAGGGAGTGACTTGCAGGATGGATGCTGCTGGGGTCGTCCAGGTCCAAGCGGGCCACCACACAGCCAGGCTGCAGAACCGCCCCGTGCCTCTTCACATAGTGGATGCAGCCCGACTCCGTCACCGACAGGGTCATCACCATCTTCATCACCTGCGCACAAACAGACACAGACACACACCTGACTATCCATCTATTGAGGTTTGAATTATCAGCCCCCCAACTTGTGGTCACGAAGCCCTTGCTTATGGAACCCCTGAATCACCTCAATCTCTGCATACGAATTCCCTGCGCAGATGTGGCCTCCGTCCTCCACCAGGTACTGCAGGAGTTTACCAGCAGAGGGCGCCCTCAGCACAGTGGGGTCCTTCTCCTTCTCAAACACGCACGTCTTGTTGCCGACAGTGACCCGGTAGCTGGGTGGACACAAATGCACACGTTCACATGTGGGACCCGGAGCGCCACATTTGGACTCGCTATTCACTTAGCGGCACCTCCACCTGACTGGAGAGAAACGGCGGCCAACCTGTCCACCTCCTCCTTCATGTATGTGGTGTAGCTGCTGCCGTTGTAGGACAGCAGGAGGCCACCGTCGCTCATCCGGTGGACGTCGATCTCGATGTCCGAGGCATTCATTATGACGACGTAGGTGGTGGGGGACTGGCGAGCCACCTGTTGGGACACATTATGACTTGGGACCTCCGTTGACATCAACACATTATGACTTGGGTCCTCCGTTGACATCAACACATTATGACTTGGGTCCTCCGTTGACATCAACACAAGACTGAGAAGAAACCCGACTTGGACCGAGACGCGCTCCAGTCATGACAAGGAATGAGAGAGCGGTAAAGGGATGAAGTCCTACCTTGAGGCAGTATTTCACACCCTCGTAGATCAGGTCCACGTCAACAGTATTCAGCAGACTAGCTGCCGGCAACACCTGACCCCTAAGGAGGGACATGTTCCCATACTGGTCTTAAAGAAAACGACAATAACACAGCGGACCAAGTGGTCTGGTCCCATACGATCCTCTCAGCCTCGGGATGGAGGGAGGAAATGGGCAAATGTGAACTGTCCGATATCAATAGTAAGGCACCTTTCCAGCGAGTGCAGGAAGTCAGACATGCTCTTCCTGAAGCTGGCGTCGGCCACATGTAACGACCCACAGATGACCCCTAGCAGGGTGTCTGGCCGCTCCGCCTTTAAGGGAAAACACGCGAGATGGACACATTTTACCAACCGTAGCCCCCAGAGGTTGACATTCACAACAGTTCCTCCCGGAAGACCGGGGCCTCTACCTGAACTTTATCTGCGATGAGATTGTCCAGCCAGCCGGTGTCGATGTCATTGTTCCTGAAGCTCTCCGTCTCCAGGAGCTTGATGAGGTACTCCACCGTTGTCCTGAAGTCCCCGCGGATACACAGCTCCTTCATGGCCACCACCATGTTCCTGTGCCACCATCACCACCCAGGCATGCTCTCAGTGAAGATACACTTCAACTAGTCTACATACTAATAGGACTTATTCCAAATATTACTAGTCCATACACTAATTCCTCACTCATATCACTAGCCCACACCCCAATACACCCTAATCACTCCTTCAGAACCCAGGTCCATACACCTTAACCCCTCCCTTATGCTCATATCACATGCAGTCCTTGGCAAAACAAGGCCGGGAAAGACTCACGAGATGGCCTCCTCTCGGTTCTCCCCCCAGGAGAAGCAGTGGCCGAACTGGGAGTCGGCAAACTCGTGCAGCCCCCCAGTGGCCCCCACGCTGAAGTAGCCCCATACGTTCTTACTGCTGCGGAAGTTGAGCTCCTGCACGGTTCCCGAGCTGGGCTGGAAGCCCTGAGAGGAACAAGAAGAGACGGAGGGTGAGGGACCGAGCCCACAGAACCCACGTAAAAGCCTTTAAGGGCGGAGATGCCCACCTCGTCCGGGTTCTCGCTGGTGATGCGAGCCGCGATGACGTGTCCGCGGGGACTGGGGGTGCAGTCGGGGGCCTCAAAGTTGATTGGGGTGTCCCCCCAAGGGGCCTCCCCATACAGCACGCGGATGTCTTTGATCCTGTGGAGGGGTATCCCCATGGCGATCTACAACATGGGAGGCCGGCCCGGTTAACACAGTATTCTGTGTCTTCAATGAAAGCCAAGATGGGGTTCTCCTTCACTAGGAACCATGATTATTTTTATGGCGATGTTCAGGTGAAGCCGACATTGTTGAAAGCATGACTTTGACTATTACAAGGTCGGTTCACAAAATGAGTTTGATATCAAAACGGGTACACCGGCCCAAATATTGGGAAACCCATTACCCAGAACATTCCTACAAACAAATGCCAAAGCGATTCTACTCAGGTGTGTGCACCAAAGCAAAAGATGACCTGGAGTGCAACTAGACCGAATACCTTAAGGACCTCCACCCTCCGCCTACCTGCAGCGATGACCTCCACCCTCCACCTACCTGTAGTGGTAACCTCCATCTGCCGCCTACCTGTAGCGGTAACCTCCACCCTCCACCTACCTGTAGTGGTGACCTCCACCTGCCGCCTACCTGCAGCGGTGACCTCCACCCTCCGCCTACCTGCAGCGGTGACCTCCACCCTCCGCCTACCTGCAGCGGTGACCTCCACCCTCCGCCTACCTGTAGCGGTGACCTCCACCTGGGGCCTACCTGTAGCTGTGACCTCCACCTGCTGCCTACCTGTAGCGGTGACCTCCACCTGCTGCCTACCTGTAGCTGTGCAGCCGGCAGGTTGACGTCCCCGATCATCTCGGTGCAGGGGTGCTCCACCTGCAGACGGGGGTTGAGCTCCAAAAAGTGGAAGCTTCCGTCGTCCGAGAACAGATACTCCACGGTGCCTGCGCTCACGTAGCCCACCATCTTAGCCATCCTCACGGCGTGCTAACATGGGGGGGGGGGGGCGTTCATTAGACACCAAACAAAAAGTTCTCCCTGAAACATTATCCCTTGTCAGCACGACAATATCTGCTGTGGCAGTGACGTACGGACACGGGGAAACGGCTCAGAGACGAGTCTGTAACTAAAAAGGCTGCGTTTCCTCACCCGTTCCATGTGCTTGAACGTGACGGAAGACGCTATGGTGGCCGGGGCTTCCTCGATGATCTTCTGGTGTCTCCGCTGGATGGAGCAGTCTCGGCCAAAAAGGGAGATGGCGTTGCCATACTCGTCTGCAAGGATCTGGACCTCCAGGTGGCGTGCGTGCTGGGCCAGCTGCATGACAAAGATGGGCGATCCAGGCACCTCGGCCTGCACCTGTGGAGGGGCGGATCCACTGAGCCGTCACTCACCAGAAACCCACGCCCTTTTTAAGAGTCGGCTGTCGAAACGCCAGAACACCCCTCAGCGGCAATGGTGGGCCCAATACATCCCCGCGTTTGTGTGTCTCCGTGACATTTAGCTGGTGCCCATGACGACAGAAGCCACATCATCCCAGGGGTCGGGTAAAGGGTCAGGGTTACAATTGCGGTTAGAATTAGGGGTTCGTTTTGGAGTTTGTGTTAGGATGACGTGTGTGTGTGTGCGTGACAACACAAACCTGTCTAAAGAAGCTGGCAAAGTCCTCCGCATTGTCCACCTTCCGGATGCCCTTCCCCCCCCCTCCCTCTGAGGCTTTGATCACCACTGGGTAGCCGATTCGATCTGCTCCCTTCAGGGGAAACACAAAGGGAACGTCAGCGTTCCAAGCGGAGAGACTCTCTTACTGCTAAAACCAACGTTCCAGCATCCGTTCTCCTCCCCCGTCCTGGAACCTGCTGTAATATCGGAGCTGCTTACGGCCAGTCCGTCGTCCACGTCGAGCACGCAGCCTCGCACATAGACCTCCGGAGGCACACTGATCACACGGCCGAGGCTCTGATCTTCATCTGTCCAGTCCACGGTCAGACCTACACGACACACCAGGGAGGTAACTTGCTCAGATCCGGGACAAACACACAGCTGGTAGATAAACATTTGGCTGGGTGGACACAACAATCAGGTAAAACATAACGCAGTCAGTTGTGAATCCTGGTGGAAATGGGGAGAGATGGATCACCTGATCCACTCCAGGGCAGGGTGGGGATGTCTGCACTCTGGGCCACAATGGACGAGGCCACTTTATCACCGAGAGCCCACATGGCCTGACTGGACGGCCCTGAGACACACAGCCACAAACAAATACTAACATATGAAAGGAGCTTGTGTGGTAACGGGGACGGGTTAATGTTTTCTAATCCGGTCGTCCAGAAACAGCGCCATGCTGCGCTGTACCTAAGAAGGAGATTCCATTCTTGTTCAGTAGTTCAGGAAGTTTGGGGTTCTCCGAGGCATGACCCCACCCAGCCCAGACAGCCTGGCAACGACAAGGAAAGCGGAGATCAGAAGGAGCCATTAAAAATGTATCACTGAAAAGGACATAGAATTGTTGGTTCGTCGGAGACAGAATATTATGATGAGGGAACACCCTTTGTAGTGATTACATTTCCAAGCACTAACCACAGCGGCACAAGGCCTAGAAGACATCCACTGACACAAACATGGGGACTACTTCAAGAAAACAGTCTAACCTGTACAGGGATCCGTTTGGCGATGTCCACGATTAACTCCACATTAGCATAGTTGTTGTTGTTGGCTCCTCCAGGGACAGGAACATAATGGTCGGCCATTTTGATATATTCTACAAAAGAGAGACAGTCACGTCACACAGAAATACAACCACTTTAGAAACCGGTGAGAGCATCATGGGGGGTATTGCTTTTTTTAAATACACTGCTCAGACAAATTTAGGGGACTCGTAATCATCCCAGTATGACACCCAGTCAGATAAACTTCAGGGATATTCATCAGTCCAGTTAGGATGCATAAGGGATTGTGAATCAATGGTGCAAATGAAATTGGTGAAACAGGTGCATTGGAAAGGCAGCAGCAAGACAACCCCCAAAAGAGGAATGGTTTTGCAGGTGGTGGCCAAAGCTCTAGTTGGACCTGTGCTCACAGACCGTGCGGCTCGAATGGCATTCGCCAAAGAACACCAGAATTGGCAGGTCCGCCATTGGCGCAAAGTTCTCGTCACAGATGAAAGCGGGTAATTTTGAGCAGTGTATTTTACATACCGTTTCAGGCTCATGATGACCAGTAAAAGACTGACCTGCGTTGGCTTTCAGGTCCTCCGGGGTTACCATCACAACAAAACGGACGATCCTCTCGTTACGGAACATCTCGTAGGACCAACGGCGGATGGAACGCATACATTTGACCGCTGCGATACCGTTGTTAGCGATCAACACCTTGGGAAAGACAAAGCGGCCAAGAGAGTTACCTCACCGTCCCCTTCAGAACTGTGACCCAGCACTTTGTGGACTCCTGGCACGGTTTGGCGAAGAGTTTAGTAAAACACATCATCACTGTTGAGTCATGTCTGCAAAAAAGGCAGCCGGGGAAACATCTTGCCTTATCGATGACACGGTTTCCACCAAAGCGGGTGACAAACTCGGCCGGCGAGGCCACGGTGAAGTCTCTCTGTAGCTCCATCTTCCAGTGATCACGAGTAGTTTTCACCAGGTGTGGGCGAGACATGCTAGGCCTGGAAGAGACGCATGAGAGATTGTTCCAAGATCACAACAGTGTCAGCTGCGTCACATTTTAATAAATATCAACCCAGCAGTCTTTTCTGATCCAAATCAATATGAACATTTAATTAATGAATTGTGGTAACTAATTAAAGGCACATAATTACTGTGTTCTGATGAACCAATTACATTGTAAAAAGTATCTAAAACACCATATGCTTTTTTTTTTATCCCCAAATTATCTCCAGACCATTTGCAGGATCCTTAAGAACAGCCGGCCTGCAGAGCAATGGTTGGAATCACGTTTGTAAACGATTTACCACAAAAGTAAAACATTAAACTAAACCGGGCAAGCAGCTGTCAATCGCGCAATGTATGTGCTGGGACAAATCCATGTGAAGTTGGCACTGGTAATCACACGCACTTATTGCACAACAGGAAGAAACAATTGGAGATCAATGTAACAAAGGTCATCCGCCGGCCAAAGTTCACACTCAGATTTTAGCCGTTGCCGTTCTGTTCACAAGCATGTCTTACCTTCTCTCAAGACCAAATATAAAGTCAGCCATACTCTATGGAAGGTGTTCAGTCTATCTCACCAGACAGATGCTACAACATGGCAATACGCTGGCAGCTTCAGGCCATCCAACAAAGAGCTAATCCAGATTTCTACCTACAGAGATGTTTCCGCCTCTGTGACTCCACAATTGTCACACCCACACTGCACTTATAGACAGTTCTCCTTACATTACAAAGCCAACCAAAGGTTAACATGCTATCATAATCAGCTAAATACATCCCTATAGCCGAGTAATAAACCCGAGCTAAACCCTATCGTTGTTGGTGAAGTTGACCAACTCTCCATCGTCCCAAACCACAGACACAAATCCACATAAATCAAGTTCATATGAATAAGATATGACAATAAAAACAATGATTTTTTTAGTTTTGGTAATGTCAAGCATTGTACACAGACAATTCAATATTATATTTATTTATTATTGCAACATTTATTTATTTAAATAAATAATATAGTTGAATAATAGTTTTGAGTTATGGACACACTATAGATAAAGCTATGGTTTTATTCAAATAATCTAAGGTTAAAAAATGATTTATTATTAAAAAGATAGAAGATATACTTTCTCAATGTACTTCAGTAATTACAATTTGCGATTCAAAATGATCAAATACATGTGAAAATGTATCTAAAATAAGGAAAGTAATGTGCAGTTAATGTTTTGAACTGTCATCATGAGAATCACCCAACTACCACATTACTGACCAATACTGCTACCGAACTGGGCTAATAACTTTCTAACTAGCAAAGTCTACCAACCAATGTGCACACGTGTGTTTATGCACTCTGGTCTGACACGTGTATTCACTGAAGGATGGGAAAGAACAGGCATTTTCTTTGAAAGAATGTGCTAGTCAATAGATTACCAAACCACTCCGTCGCGCTCTCAGTTCCACCTATAGCAAAAACTCCGACTCAACTTTGTAAACTTAGTTTTGTTTTGGGGGTTTTTTGCATTGGGGTGAGGCCGGTATTATGTGGATTCAAACACATTAGTGAAACACTTTTGTATATTGTTCATACTGGAAACTAACCGGGCAAATTTTGAAGTTCGAGTCGAGAGATTCCAGCGCAGAGGTCTGCCAGCCGTCCATTACAATCACCTAGTTTTTGGAATGGCAACTGATACTGGTATTCCGTTGACTTCTTCACAGGGACTTCACGTGCCAATACAAGCACTGTCCAGTTACATAAAACACCTAACAGCCAGCTGTTTACAACCCTAGATATCCGGTCTTCGACCAGCACAGACATACCAACGATGAACAGAACCAGTCCAGAATATGGTAAACAACTGTTCTGAACCTTATTGTCAATGTACTGAAACCACAAACACGTATGCAGGGTTTTGTTTATGCGACCAAACAGGACGGTTCATTTCCTCTTTATTCTGTTTGGTTTGGCTCTGTTGAATGAATTTTACACTGAGATTGTTTGGCAGAATGTACACATCCTCTGTAGTCAAAGAACATCCAAGAAATTTAAACTAACCTGAGATTCTGAAACCATTGAAGGCTTCCATCTCCTCCGTGGCATTTGTCCCCGTGTGAGAGTGAGAGTTGACATCCAAAACCAAAACAATAAGAGCTCCAACAGTCCCTTCCGCACGGAGCCCCTCCCTCATATTAGCCCTTCTGCAGGCACATCAAAACACCCATCCAGTCCCTTATATGGAACAGAACACGGCTGAACACTTCCCGCGTGTGTGTGTGTGCGTGTGCGTGCATATGCAACGCTTCGTCTAAAGAAGCAGCGGCGTGCTAAACAGTGTGAGGATTTGCAAGAAACTATCTTTAAACTGTAAAATAGTGTTTAGATAAACACCCCTCCGTCCACACAACATAAAGTCCAAGTGCAGTAAAAAATAAGATTTCGGTTTTACTTCGATGATATTTTCGAATGCTGTTGAAACTATAAAAATGCCCTTTTTATGTAAGAGCGGTAAAGAGAAAAAGCATTGTTCTCCTATTTAGGTTGGATATTACTTCTGGCCTGTGCTTCCCTGGGGCGCCCCAAGCCTTACGGGATTTGGGTACTTAATAAAATATTTTATGTATTTCTGATTATTATGCAAATATACTACTAATTTTACTTCTCTTCGGCTCTGGCAAAAGCTAATCAGAAAGGGCGTGTCCGGTACACTTTCCCGCTGGATGTTTCTCTTTACATTGGTTGGTATTATTACTAATAAGCGACACTTTTCATTTGGTTTATAAAGCTACGTAATCAAAAACACAATTAGTAGCTACATTGCTAGCTCCTACGACCCTATTACTATTAGTAGTAGTACAGCAGCTGCTATATCAATAGAACACCAGTGTGGATTGACATACTACGCAGCGGGTATCAGTGGGGATGGGGTAGTGATTGATGTTAATTCGGTAGAAAAAGAAATGTAAGACAATAATAACGTAGACTGAACTTAAAATAATATCGATTATAACAATTAGTCTATGGAACTGCGCGTTTTAGTGGACCGTTGAGTGTTTAGTCGGCCAAGTATTTCTCCCGCCACTCGCGTTCTGGTAGATGTCGACTGCACCCTGGTCATTATGGGGGTGAAGGCCCAATTTATTTTAATGAAAAGAAATCTACCTACTAGGTGCAGATTCCCCGTGCCTGTCGCTAGGACCTGACTAGTCACCAGATGTGGCTAACCAAAGTGCAGGGTGCAGTGTTTTCATTTTACAAATACCAATTCAGATGTAAATTCACTCTATAATTCCACTAGCACTGCAGACATACAGTATAATGGATATTTATACAATATTACGATTCAAGAATTCTACAAGTTGCCCCTTAAACACAAAATGATCTCATTAAGACAACATGACTGTCCAACCAACACGACTGGATGTTGCTGTCAGGGAATTGACGTTTATCTAATGAATGTATGAAACGAGGGAAAAGCTCGGGAGCCGCTGTTATCAACCAAAGACTATTGGTCTTGGCGATGGGAGGTGCTCTAGACCATCCAATCAGATCCGTGAGCGTACATTTCTTCACTCTTCGTAAGAGCCAAAGTTTGATGCGCATAAGTAATTTATAAGACGTATAGTGCTGATTTAAACATTACATAAGACAAATGCATGTGTAGTGCCAGGCTACTTGCAGACTAACCTATACCTTCACAAACCTCCAAATAAAGATTCTTATCAGTTCCTGTAGTTAAAAAAATAAAATAGTCAAAAGGCAATTTTTGTAGGTAGCTAAAAAAAAAAAAAAGAGAACTGCGTCACAAGGCCAATACAATGGCATAAACCAGCGCTAATCAGTTTAATTCCACTTTTCAAGGTGGAAAAACAATGACCCCCTTAAAACATATGAAAAGCCATATTTGTTTACGTTATCTTACCTCTCTCCCCTTCCAGTTTCACCTCCATGACAATTCCTGCCTGAAACTCCGTACAGATTTGACTGAGGTGGTTACAGGCAACTGACATTAAGTCAAGTAGACTCGTACGTTTATCTGACCAACTAATATCAACAAAAGGTCCCTTGAGCTCTAGGCCCAAAGGCCACATGGAGCAGTTCAAATATATTTGCAGAGAACTTCTCAAAGGTTGTACATTTTCCTTTTTAGCAAACACATGAATGCCGTGCCCTCCTTGCATTCCCGTTCTGAAAGTCAAAGCCGGAGTCACTTGTTCCAATAATAGTACAGAGACATGGTGCATGCAACAATAACACAAGTCAGCGGCTGCACGCATGCAGTCGTCAGGTGATCACCAGCAGCTGGTTGACTGGAGGACAGGATGGGAAAGCAATGAAACCTCAGTGGCTGGAATGCCGAGCCTGGCCAAGACAAAGTTTGTCTTGTTGGGCAACACCGCACTCTGCTGATATTGAGAGGGTACTGCACTGACAGACCCTCAGGTCACTAGTCAACAAGGTTCAGGCAAATCAGCGAATTTCTTCAGGTACTTTTTAACACTGGATCACCAGCACCATGCTCTGAACTAACATCATTTCTAATAGCAAACAAGTATTTCCACACCAGTTCATTCTAATATGAATGACATTTTAGCAGAGAAGTGGGCCTACAGTGGTTCGCTAGTCTACATTATACATACAACCCTGTTTCCAAAATGATTGTTAAAAGAAGTGGTGATGCAACGCAGTGGCAAACATGCCCGTCCTTTTTTGAAATTCAAAGTGGGCAAACAGTTTTCAAGAAACCATAAAACGCCTCAGTTTGAACATCTGTTCTCTTCGCACTATTCCTTATTGAATACAGTATTTGGGTGATTTGCACATCATTTCATTCCACTTAACGCGGTGTCCCAAGGGTTTAGGAAAAGGGGGTTGTGTTTAAAAGTACCCCAAAGAAGTGAAACAACACGCCAGTGCCTACCTCATCCCAAGGGAGGTGGTGGTTGATGCCACTGGTGGAACCTGCAGTGGGACGGAGAAGACGGGTGGGGTTGTTGATGCAGTTTGCTGTGGGGTGGAGGAACCGCCCAACAGCACAGAGGCACCCAAACCTGAAGGAGGTTTTGTGGACAAAGGTGGCTCGTCATCGGAAGAGTTGTCCTCCGACGCCCCCAGAACAAACTTCAGGCGCGCTCTCCGAGCCTCGGGGCCTTGACTTAGCTTGGGCCTGGTGGTTCTGCTGGGTGGCTGGGGCACTGCAAAGGGAAAAGGGGAGGTGTCCGGTTCCGTCTGCTTCTCAGAGGAGGCCTGAGGGGACGGGAACCCCCCTGGCCTGGGTATCAAGGGACCCTCCATGGGGTCGTTGCGGGTTGGCGTACGGTTTGCTGTGCTGTCCGTCGAGGTGGAGGCAGCGAGACCCATTGTTGTGGAGAGTTCAGCGGGGGGCAGGGCAGTGGCAGCAGCGCCTCCAGCTCCTTGTACCCCCTCCTGCGTGCACACGGCTGGGTTATTGCAGCCGGGAGCTGGTTCGTTAGCTTTCTCCAGCATCAGCTTGGCCTTAATCCTCCAGAGGACCCACAATATTAGTAATCCTGAGAGTAGCAATGAGAGCATTCAAAGGCCATCCTCTTGAATCTGAAAAATAGAAATAAGTGGGTCAGTTGGTGGAA
This sequence comes from Novumbra hubbsi, assembly GCA_016801125.1. Taxonomy (NCBI): domain Eukaryota; kingdom Metazoa; phylum Chordata; class Actinopteri; order Esociformes; family Umbridae; genus Novumbra; species Novumbra hubbsi. The sequence continues at coordinate 6,845 of JACXGK010008669.1, read as the reverse complement.
GGGTGGGCCTGAGGATCCTGGACCAGGGAGGAAATCTGCAGATTATCCTTTTTGAACAGAACAACCACTTATGGCAAGAGTTGGGCTGATTGGGTTCGTTATGACAAGCGTATGGGGTCTGACATGAAATAAATTTGCTAAAAAGGGAGATTGATATTGGATTGAGATTGACCAACAACCTAAGAGGCCAACTTCTTTTAATTATTTCTCAATTATGCTTTTAATGTAGAACCAGATCCTTTATGCAATAACATCGGTAGGGATTTCCTTTTCTCACCGCTTGCTAACCAGTCCCTCAGGTCACAACAGGTTAACTAAGGTCATCAGTTGAGTAAGCATGACCTGACTTCCTGATTGGACAGTGTGGATGTGTATAAAGAAGGAATGCGCCAAAATCTTTAGGACCTGCTGTGATGAGACAGGTTTGTTGATCCAAATGGATACAAAGTAACAATCTGAATTGTGTAAATGTAACGTAAACAACACTGCGATTGCCCCAAAGGATTCTGCCCCAGAGGGAGGCCCCAGGACTCAGTTTGAAAAACTTTGGTCGAATCTATTCAAATATTTCATCCCCCCCAAAGCTTTCACAACACTACATTGAGAACAGATTAGGTGGAGTTTGCTACTAGGTAATCTCCTCTATCACAGTTAAGGTCAGGGCATTGCCTATAGTAAATGTATCCTAGACCTGTGGAGTAAAATTCTAACCTTTCTCAAAAGGAACAGGACAACCTTTAATAGTGGGTCAGAAATAATGATAATTTATTGGATTTGTAAAGTGTATGAAAACAGGTCCCAAGCCATTGATAGATTTATAGACTAAACGGATCATATTAAAGTCAATTCTTTGATGGACATGAAGCCGTTTAAGGTCAGCAAGGAGAGGTGTGATGTCGGCAGATTTCTGCATCAGAGGGTCTTAGGCGGGAAATGTTCTTAAGGGGAAAAAAGTATGTTTTGTGTCTGATGAGGACATTGAAAGAGAGAGAGTAGGGACACATTTCACACCCAGATTGGTGATGGCCGAGGTGAGGGGAATGGTGTGGCTGTCCAAGGCAGGGCAGATGCTGTAGGAGTTGGTGATTTGCTGTGGGGTACCTAACACAGCGCTGAGGTCCATACAAATCAAAATAGAGGGGGGTCCTGTATCCTTGCAGGCATGAGCAGATCAGTAACAACCTTGCAACCAAAGTGCTGTCTCAGTACTATGTATTGGTATGACTGGGAAAAGCTGGTTAGCACTGAGGTTTGTGTAAAGGTGAGTTGGAACAGTCTTCTTTAGGACTTTAGATAAGAAAAATAGGCTTGCAGTTTAAAGGGATGTCTGGGTCACCGGAACGTAAATTGGAACTTTAACTACAGCCCAAGAAATAGGCTTTTGGCAGTGCCAAATGTAGCTCTGTAAATGGCAAAAAAAAATATTTGCAGTTACAAAAATGTATATAGTTGTTGGCTAAATAGAAAAGGCAGAGCATTGCGTTTCAAAACTACTGTGTAACCATAAAAACCGTCTCTTGCTGCTGACGAGGGTTGAGTGAGCTTCATTCATACTAACACGGCAAACAGCGGTCTTACTGACATGTGGGGTAAAGGTCAGCCGTGGGGACGTTGAGGAGGAGGGGGAGGCCGGGGGCATTTGAGCAGAGGTATAGTCAAATAAATTAGCTAAATTATGTCACAGAATCAGTTTAAGAAAACATTTGTTAACCTCACATTCCCATTCAAACAGGCACCATTTTCTCTTGGCGGTACATAAATACATTGAGTGGGTGGCTGTGCAGAGCAGCACATATATGTACAAACAACAAATGGCCTTGGAGAGTTTACACGTTTATCAGAGACCATATATAAGAGTTGACCCCTTTTCAATATCAGAGCTGACACCTTTTCAATATTTCCGGTGAGGTTGTCTACCAAACTTTCCTACCATAGATACACATTTCCCGGGAAATACTTTAGATGAAGTTGTCAAATGTTAGTACTGCTAGCTACACTACATTAGTCGAGAAATAGTTACCCAACATTCCTTGCCAACTATACCTTTCTGGATTTAGTATAAATTTCTATACAACAATGTAGACAAATGCAATGTAAGCTCAGGCTGGTAAACATTAATAGCTAGCTTGGTGGTATACTCTAGGCGAAAGGACGTAGTCCGCCTACGTTTTGCTATTGTTTATTTATTTTTATGTAGCTAGCCAACAGAGTTTATCCATTCCACGCAAGATTTTTAGATATTTAGCTACTTAGTTACGCTACCGGCACTATAAGAAAATGTTACAATACACACGTATATCTCAATGTATCCAGGACATGGCAAAGGCTAAATACTTAGTACGTAATACGTCGTTTTTGGATAGCCAACTGTTTATTGCTTACCTCTCCCAGAGCTTGTTGCTTACAGTGCGTTCAACCCGATATTTTCAATCCTGTTCGATTTCAGCACAAAATGTGTTGTTGTAGCGTGAGAAGTGCACATGTTTTGAGAAATAACCAATGGGAGTCAGCTAAAGCCGCCACTTAGATGACGGAGGTATCGCGTCACCCAGGGCGATGACATTTACAAGTCGAGCAAGCCTTGCACCTGCCAACGTGAAATTGAATACAGTTCTGAAGTTCACAAGAAATGTTATTATATTAAGAATATGGGTGGCTCGCGTTTGTCTGTCAGAAACTTTTTTAAATGATTTACACAACGCTCATTACTTTTGAAAAATGTCCAGTACAATCACACATTTTTTGTACAATTATATCACATCAGACAATTGATCTGAAGAAACATGAAGTCTGTGATACCAAAAGTAAAACAAAAAACCATGGACCATGTTGTCTAGTTACAATTGCAATCGGTGTCTACATGGAATGGAGTGATGTATTTGTTATATCTTCCCAGTGAGGCAGTTACATTATACTAGCCTGAGGGTACACAATGTACTGACCTGTAACGTACTCGGGGCAAACGAGAAGGGAGACCGGTGCTCGTCACAGATTAAAAAATAATTTGCGCAATTTAGTTATGTTGTCAACACTCCGACACGGACATTGAGCATCTTCAAGAAACATACAACATCTACTTTCAATGAAATGAATAACACAACATGTTAAACCCCTGGGCAAAAGACAAGTACTTCTCTTACGGACCAACTAATTCAATACTCCCGCTAAATGCCACTTCACCCGGTGTAAACTCGGTGACCCGGGCTGGCTTAATCGAATTCTCTAATTTGTGCAGTGCTGTCCCAAAGGCGTAACTTCCGCCGAGGCGATGGCCACTCCCAGACGTTATCGCGGCAATACAGAACGCGCCAAATTCTAGCGAAGAACAACACTGAGACTGTCAAAGTGTGCTCTAGGCTAGCAAGCTGCGATAAACGGTTGGTTAAATTTAGACTACCGTGTACATAGAGATATGCCTTTAATGTGCAAATGTGTTTCAACCACAACAAAGGTGCGGGACTAATAACGTTAGTCCAGTGATAGCCTTCTAGACCGAACTTTACCTAGTACTAACTACAGAGTTTGCGAAATTGGGATTTGCATTTCTCGCTAGCTGAGTTCAACTAGTTCTACCGAATGCTAGTTGTGAACTTTTTATAGCACGGCTGCCTACAGAATCCCGGAGAAGATGGTTTTACAGAACAGTGGACGGTACAAGTCAGAGCGCGGACAAGGCGGTGAAAATGACAATCAACAGTAAGTCACCGTCTAAAATGCCTGTAGAGCAAGTTTCACTTTACGTGGACTACGGGATTGTCTGATCTAGAGGTTGTGTATTCCGTAGGGATGACCGGTCGTCCATGTCCGCTGCTATCCGTCTTGAGCGCAGTCAGTTCACGGACGAGATGGACGCTCGCTTTGGCTTCGAGAGGATGAAGGATCCTGGGGAGAAGACGGGTTGGCTCATCAACATGCATCCTGTAGGTCCATAAGACCACAGTGGGCTCTGTGGGGAACCGTTTATCTGTTGGCACCCATCAGGCCCTAGTGTCATGGCTCATCATATGTTTAGGGACTTGCATCAATAAATATGCAATCTGTCCGGTTCACATTCATGAATAATGCACGTCTTGTTTTGCCTGAATTGAACGGCTTGATCTTATCGACGTACCTGCTGTGTTCCCAACATAGACAGAAATCCTGGATGACGACAAACGTCTGATCAGCGCTGTGGACTATTATTTAATCCAGGAAGATGGAAGCAAATTTAAGGCAAGTGTCTGAACACCTGTTAAAGAGAGATCCATTAACTGTTCAGCTGGTGAACTTCCATTCTTAGTTTTTACTCTGTTTGTACAGGTGGCCCTTCCATTTAAGCCTTATTTCTACATAGCCACTAAAAAGGTACGTCAGACAACCAGGCTCAGCTTTTAAATATTTTTAAAAAAGGAAACACTGTACACTTTGGGACCTTTGTCAAATGGTCATGAGGTTTAGAAATGAATGTGCTTTGTTGCTCTCATGATAATGTGGACCTTCTGTCTGCCCATCAGAACTGTGAGAGAGAAGTCATGTCGTTCTTGTCCAAGAAGTTCCAGGGGAAGGTGTCGAAGCTTGAGATGCTGCCTAAGGAGGATCTGGATCTGGTGAGAGACCCAGTGCTCATTTAGAAACAGAGAAGTAATGGAACATTGAAAGTACACATCCGTTAAGATCATCTGATCATTTCGAGTTGTGTAGCTAATCTCCATTGGTAAACCAGAAGGAGAATCCTTATTTAGTTTAGCACTGTTACCATGAGATGTGTTTTAAAAACGGTCCCTGTTTTGTATGAATGTGAGATGGCGTCCAGTGTAACTGTAGGGTAAACCATTTAATTCCTGTGTTTTTTTTCTCCACAGCCCAATCACCTGGTTGGTCTGAAAAGGAGTTACGTTAAGCTATCCTTCAACACTGTGGATGACCTCATGAAGGTCAAACGGGAGATCTCTCCGGCGGTGCGCAAGAATCGGGAGAGGGAGAAGTCCAACGACACTTATACCTCCATGTTGTCAAGGTAATGACGCCGGCCCCTTGATGTTGTCATGGTAATGATGCCGGTACCTCAATGTTGTCACGGTAATGACGCCAGTACCTCAATGTTGTCACGGTAATGACGCCGGTCCCTCGATGTTGACACGGTAATGACATCAAGCTCTGTTGTCATCAGTGCATTGGCAGGTGGGAGTGTCTCTGCGGTGGACGAGGACGGGTTGTCCAAGAAAATCTCTGACCAGATGGACAACATAGTGGACATGAGAGAGTACGACGTGCCTTATCACGTACGCCTGTCCATCGACCTGAAGATCCACGTGGTGAGGACCTTTGTCCATCCTGCTGACCAGTGGATAGCCTGCTCCCAGATATGTTTGTTAATTATCCACAAAGACCCCATGAGTTGGTCAGATCTGGGACCAGGTCAGGAAGTGGGATGCTCTATACAATGATGAGGTTTCTCTTACCGTGAATCACCTGTGAAGACTTACTGTTGACTACTGGTTTCTGTTTTATACAATGATGAGGTTTCTCTTACCGTGAATCACCTGTGAAGACCTACTGGTTTCTGTTTTAGGCTCACTGGTACAACGTTCGTTATAGGGGAAGTGCCTACCCACCAGAGATCACACTAAGAAGCGACCTTGTGGAACGACCAGTAAGAACATTTCTACTGTATGCCTGTATACAGTCTTACTGATTTCCAATGGTTTGGGGTTTACTTTGATAATGTGATTTGCTGAGATGCGCGTTTGACTAGCAGCCTAAGAAGTATTCCGTGTTGTAACCCTGGTTCCCTGGCTGCCAGGACCCTGTGGTGCTTGCCTTTGACATAGAGACCACGAAGCTTCCGCTGAAATTCCCTGATGCTGAGACCGACCAGATCATGATGATCTCCTACATGATCGACGGACAGGTGTGTTGTACGAGGCTTGTTTCGGATCGGTTTTCACTGTCTTTTCTACTGCCAATGTCTGCACAAACCGCTTGAAGATCAGGCTAATGCCTTGTGATCACATCCTTACCGTTAGCTGTGGATTATCAGTCGTCTACATGATTATTTGGTCTGCACTGTTTCGCCAGGGCTACCTGATCACAAACCGGGAAATCGTCTCGGAGGACATAGAGGACTTTGAGTTCACGCCGAAGCCTGAGTACGAGGGGCCATTCACTGTGTTCAACGAGCCTGATGAGGTAGATTACCGAGGACTAAACGCGTCTGGGCTCGTACCATAAAAGACCCCCTGGATGTGTGTGATGACAATCCTTGTTGTTCTCAGGCGGGCCTCATTCAGCGTTGGTTTGAGCACGTCCAAGAAACCAAGCCGCAAATCTTCGTCACCTACAACGGAGACTTCTTTGATTGGTGAGTCAGCCCGATTGGTGGGTCACTCCAATTGGTGGGTCAGCGGAGCCCTGTATAGTTTGCTGCGTTAACTGTCCCCCACCCTGATGCTTCACCCCTCTGACCCTCCTCGTCTCCCACGGCGCCAGGCCCTTTGTGGAGACGCGGGCCTCCCACCATGGCCTGGACATGTACAAGGAGATTGGCTTCCAGAAAGACAACCAGGGAGAGTACAAGGCCAGCCAGGCCATACACATGGATTCCTTCAGGTCAGGCATAGTACCTCACCGTCTGAGTGCTGCGTCAAACACACACACACACACACACTTTGGACTCTGGACATAGCTCATGTGAACTTATTAATTATTAGCAGTATTCTTAAACATCACCCTGCACAGCCACAAGAGGTATGGCCACCCCTTTGAGCCTGGTGCCTCTCTAGGTTTCTTCCTACACTCCGGCCCCGTAGGGAGTTTTTCCTAGCCACCGTGCTTCAATCCTGTTGTTGCGTGCTCACTGGGGTTTT
>JACXGK010008668.1:0-21780 GCA_016801125.1 Novumbra hubbsi | reverse complement strand
TATCTCCCCCTCCTCTTGCCTTGTAATAATCGTATGCATCATTTAACCATCACACTATCGGGAGTATCTCCCCCTCCTCTTGCCTTGTAATAATCGTATGCATCATATAACCATCACACTATCTGGAATATCTCCCCCTCCTCTTGCCTTGTAATAATCGTATGCATCATATAACCATCACACTATCTGGAATATCTCCCCCTCCTCTTGCCTTGTAATAATCATATGCATCATATAACCATCACACTATCTGGAATATCTCCCCCTCCTCTTGCCTTGGTACACCAAGAAATAATCATATGCATCTCATCACCCTCACATTACCCTGAACTCTACAGCGCCCCCCTGGGTGTCTGTCTGCTCTTGCTTTTGCACAAAACTGTCTAATTCACACTGATGCCGAACTATGCCAAGCCAAACTGTACCATTGTTGCTTGAATTGTGCTGGAAAGTCTATTTAAACAGAGAAAGTAGCAGGCTCAGCACAGTCTGATTCAGGTTGGGTTCTACAGTTAGTCAGTGTCCTGCAGACTCACTGCATTGGCCAGCGGATTAGTTATTAGCAGCTAGTGGTTAGAGCATTGGGCCAGTGAGCCAAAAGTGATAAGAGATAAATCAGTCCAGGGTTTCCAGATCTGCGATCTGCTAAATGACTATACCGGTAATATAAATGTATAACTCAAACTCCTCATCCACAATGAAAAACCTTTGTTGACATCTCACCTTTCAGGGTCAAACTGGCCCGTATTCCTGGCCAGGCCCATGTAGTTCTGCATCTCCAGAGCTCTATGCTCTTCCTTTTTACTGATGTACCTCCTCTCCAGCTGGTCCTGGGCACCCATTATACTCTTAAACACCTGGATTCAGGACAGCAGCCATTGTTGGATAGGGTATTCTAATTACGTAATGGCCTCATATTGCCCAAACAGGCAAATATTTACCATTTGCTGCTCTTCGATAGTAATGAAATTGGTAGTAAAACACGATTTGAATTCAACCACCTGTATAAAAAATAAAATAGAAAGACATTCAGTATCCTTTGCATCTATGGGTTATAATGCATCATAACTTTGGTATGTTTTTCAAGTTACCTTCTGCATGAACTGACTGATAATGTCCCTGAACTCACAGGTCATAATTTCCCCTTCAGTCAGATCAGGCAGGCCAGAATGGGTAGAATTGTTGGGCTGTTTAGAGTGATTTTCTTGGTTTGGCTGATCGGTAATTTGCCCTGCAAACGTAATGGAAGCTGAGACGATGCAGATCCAACAGAAATTGAAAGGTAGTTCTAACTCACGATGATCTTATGCGATACATTTTTTTTATATAATAAGGATAACAAATGTTTCATCATCGGATTTCAGCTAGTTATGCAATATGCTTGTGTTGTGTTTTTCATCTTGGACACTATCTTAAATTCAGCTCTTTTGACACGTGAAGTTGTGTAACCTATACAACAGCATGTCATCAGACCCTATTCATCACTAAGGAAACTGGTGACTCTTGGCCAAGTCAGAGTGAGGACCGGTCACAGTATCAAATGTCAAAGACTGAATCTTGCCTGATGGAGATGAAGTTTTGGGGAAGAGTGTAGATACAAAATGGCTTCCACCAGGACACAGACTTTCGGGTTGGTCACCAATGTCAAACTCCTGATTAAAGTCCGAGGAGGCTTTGCTCTGTTGAACGAAGTGTTTTCACTTTTATTATTTAGAATTAGGAAGGCTATCTAAAGTCTCTGAAGAATAAAACAAAGCAAGACAGTGGATTTCTTTTTTTTAAGACTCACTTGTGTTCCCAGTCTCATCTGATCAATGAGGTTCTCAGCTTCGGCATATTTAGTCAGCAATTTATCATATTCAGCCTAAAAGACAGACAAGTTGCGCTTGAAGGATGTATGATTAATTGGTGTGGAGGTGTGTGTGTTATACTACGGGACAGGACGACCCACCTGAAGATGATGCACCAGTCCTGAGGGCGGTTCAATCTGTTGGTCCTGGTCTCTAAACGCATAGGGTCTGTTGGGGTGAATAGAGTCTTCCATCGCCCTGTTGATCACCTCCAAAGCAGAGGACTTACCCAGCATGCTTGGCGACGACTTGGCTCTGAGAAAGGCAGGAGACTGACTGACAGGTCTCCCTGAACCATTGGTGTTTTTCGGGACTTTCACTTTAGGAGCTACCTTAGAGAAATCAGGGAGTGGGAAGTGGACTTGGCCCTGTCCGTATTTTAATTCACTAAAAGACCTAGTTCTGATTAGAGGAACTAAATGTAGTTGGTCTTCCTCATCGTCTTCATCATTCTGATCTTTCTCATTGGTTAGGTCAGAACCATTGCTTCTTTTACAGTTTGATCTGTCACTATTTTCAGGATAGTCAATGTCACTATTGTAAGACTCATCAACACACCCTCTGTCATTTCTTTCTGAAGTCGGACTTTCACATTGATCACTTTTTATTGGATGTCTCACAACACTCCTTTCTTCATTCTTATCCTGTAGGTTCTGACTCCCACTCTTGCTGCTGGGCCCCTCTGCGCTGCTGCGCTGTGGGCTTGCGCCAGTATATCTATTGGGGCTCCTTGTTCTGCTGCACCATGGGGCCCTGCCCCAAACGGACTCATCCACACTGCTGTCCAGTAGGGACACCTCCGGCAGGGTCTCAGCCTCGATCAGCCTGCCTGAACAGTGCAGCTCATCCTGGGAGAAGTGACGGAGCAACAGCTGGGTGATGTCTGGGTACGGGGCTTGACCGACAGGACTTCTGTTTGTTGAAACAGACTCTGCTGGTTTGGTAGAGTCAATCAAAGCTACTTTACTCTCTCCCTTGGGCGTCCAACATGCAGGGCTCATAGTGGTGTTTACTATCTGGAGGGGCTCTTGTGCGATATTAACCTGTTTAGCCATTGCTGGCAAATTAGAACAATCAGTAAGACTGTATTGCAAATGCTCATCAGAGTTGTGAACTGTTTTGGGGTTAATGTACTGGGTTCCCAGTTCCCCATCGAATGGAAGATCCTCCTGGTCTTCGTCAGAGGTGTCCGCTGGGTCGTCATGATCCCAGATGGTTTGCTCCTGCTCAGTGTTGGGTCTCTGGGCAGACACATGCATCACGCTGCTCCTGGTCTCAATCACCTCCTCCACCACTCTTTCACTCTGGCTACTGACACAGCTGCTCTTACCTGTTGAGTCCCCTTGGTTGGACACTGACAGCTCTAAGTTCCCTGTGAATGACACAGAGTAATAACTGGTGACAGGCACTTCCATCATGAAAGAATGGCGTGTCACAATGAATGACATAATGGCTCGCTGATCTGTTCCATACAGATTATGATTTGCGCTGTTGTGCTGTATACCGAATTGATACAAAAGTGAAGAAACATTTAAAATGATTTTCAGTATGTTTAGGTATGTAACAATGGTTACTAGCCTAATTAATAACATAGTTACTAAACATACTGTACACAAATGTGACCATCAATGTGGACTTTGTTCTGGATTAAAGTAATCGCTTCCGCTTAATCAAAACAGTAAACTTGTGTTTACAAAAAGAAAATTGGTTGTGCCAAAAAGAAACCCATAACAGGGTTTTCAAGACCCAACAGTTTACTAACTTTTTTCAATGTACCAGAGTGATTTTGTCCACAACAGCATACAGCACATTTAAAGTGTATGACTTACCACTGAGGTGGATGCTGTTTTCTGAGGCAGCCGAATCTGCCTGAGAGAGTTGCACAATGAAGGAGCCCTCGAGATCACTGAAGTGAAGGCTCTCGTCCTCACTCAGGTCCACAAAGATACTCTGCTGGATACACTTCTCCCACAGCACCAAGCCATGTGGGGAAAAGGCTCTTCTGTGGGCTTCTGAGTCCTCTGTTTGGTTATCCGTTTCCCCCTCCATGTGTCCTCAGATAGAAAAATCCCTAATGTTGACCTCCTCCCTCAAAAACCACCTGTATTTAAAAAAAGACCTGGCTATCTGGGTCAATGCCTTGAGTCTGGTCAGCCTGCAGAGACGGCGTAGGAAAGCCAAAGGATCATGGCGGTGTTTATTCCTTAGCAACACAGGCAGTGCTCTGACAACAACTTAACCTGCCAAATTAATGCATTGTAATGGTGTGGGAGTGTGTGACGGTAGGTTTATGTTTGAACAAGAGTGAGAGAATGAGTGCATGATAATGTGAGATTACTTTGCTCTTCAACTTTGCATGTTTTGGTAAAATTCTATATTTCAAAAGGTTGACAGACTCAGCCATATTCAGCAAAAATGAATGAAGGATATTAACTTCTCACAAACACAGTGGTACCAAAACATACTACAATGTATAAGGTCTACATCTACCCCAAAGTTATCAGAATAGACCTAGACCTTTACTTACCGAACTCATCTGACCTGACACTCTTAGCAGTCCAACTTGAGCTTTGCCAATTTGTTTAAAATGTGTGCATTGCTACTAATGTAATTGTTAAGATCTGACATAGCCCACCAGTAACAATTCCGTCTGAAACATTGTTTAAAGCTCTGGGTAGGGAGAAGTCTTTGCCTTCATCAATTATGTACATTGTATCGCTGAACGTCTGGACTGGCGCGATGGGAGGAGTTTGGTTGCTTCGGTAACTCTAAAACCTCACTTGACTCACTCCTTCCTGCTTTCGAAATATAAACAACACTGTTTTAGGTATGTAGTTTGCTATGGGCTAACTAGATACCTACAAAAGTATTATCAGCTGGTTATCTAACAAGCCAGTACTACAGCCTAATGGTATTCAGTGCAGTGCAGCTTACTGTCTTATAGACAGGCTTAAAATGTTTTTTGTTTAGGCAGACAATACTGGACATCTTACTAATTGTTTACCAACCACCAAACTGAGATGCATATATAAACACTGGTACAGTCAACAAAGACTTTTTCCATTTGTTTTAGTCTGCTGGTGATAGTATAATTTTTGCTGACCCATTCGACACTTCACATAGCAGTAGTTGCACGATAACGACATGCATGATTATCCTTACCGTTGACATTTATTATTCAAATCTCATTGGCCCAGAAAGGAATGAGTTTGGGCGTGGCTATCTTTGAATCTGCTCCTCTTATTGGCTACTGGACTAACAACACATAGAAGCCGTACGTTTTTTTCATCGCATATGGAAGTTGGCCGAAACTTATTTAGTTTGTTGGTTGGCATTAGGAAAGTGCCATATGTAAATGCGTACGCAAGTACTGCAATAAATATGAATTTGTAGAATAAAACTGGACTCATTTAGCCTACAGGTCGAAGCATATTAAAGGGGAGTAAACCGTTGTTCGAACTGGACCGCCTAAAGTAAGTGGACTTGAGTAGGCTAGCTAGCGTAACCTAGCTAGCTAGCTAATTAGCTAGATGTAACAGGTTGTACACTAGTACCCATCCCATAGTCTAATAGGGCCAAATGAATAAAATAATACCAACGATTTTCACAACTGGCTACTAATTTGTCTAGTTTGATTGGCTAATCAGATATTATTTGGATGATAGAAGAATCATAGAACGGAGTTCACCAATTTGGGGAACGCCTTCTGTACACACAATAGTAACGGTCTGTATGTGTTCTAGCCAATATATATAAATATATGCACATATACTTTGCTTCTGTATTCAAAATAAATAGTTACACCAGTATGCCTATGCAAAATATCTACAGATGTATACTAACATTTAGTTTCTAGTTGCTGTTAAAGTCCAATATGTCATGTCACAAAAACCGTAATTCTGTTTATCATATAATATTGAATATAAACGTAGCATGTACCAGTCTCTATCGGCTACAGTAGTATGAATCACGACGTGAAGTACAGGGGCTTGAATGTAAGCTAAAGAGGCTGGAACCCATACTAATATGAATGTATTTTTTCATGTGGGTAATAAATAAGGCCACTAAGTATATGATAGCAAAATAATAAAAAATAACATGTGCATTTAACTAGCATATATGTATATATTTTTTACCAGGCTTCTCAGATTCCCAGTCCCTGCTGTGAATCATATCAGGTAAGGAGTGCTTCTCTTTCTCGATCGGTCCTGTTTGTTGCAACTGTGATGTTCTGGCTGCATCCCTGCTCTTTGGCATTTTGCTGCTTTTGGGTTTTCCACGTTTGCTGGGCTAATAAGATGCTGTAGACACAAAAAGCACACATTGCCCTGTGAGTACATTAAGGATTAGGTCATGATGACCGTTCAGTGTGTGATGTGGGAGCCAGCGGTCACCTCCTGTGAAGTTGGCCTCAAAGGACTGCTTTTGTTGCCACAGCTGCACTGAATTAATGGATACTTTTTTTTATCCACTGTTTCATACAGTGAAGCCTTGTCACACAGACGTGTACAATACACACCCATTTGGCACACAATACTGGAAAAGGCTGTGCACCCACTGGCAGATGTTGATTGCTAATTAGAAACATGTGTAGTTGGGCATTTATTTTAGGCACTACGGTACAGACTACCTAAGTAGAACAGGGTTACATTTTACATAATATAATTTCGCTTTCAACTGGCCACTGAACAGCAGAGAAAAGCAGACCCAGTTCTTATAGATTAAGAGAAATTATGAGCAGTAATTTATGTAACTTCCCCAAATGCAATAATAAAGTTGCTGTAACAAATGTCTGTCTCGTCATGGCACTCAGACTTTAGCCTCATCTGGTTTGACAATCAGCAAACTGATTCCAGTTTTGCCTTATATCATGGATTGATGTCTTCCAGCTGGTCCATGCATATAATGTACCCACAAAAAGTGTTGTAGGCAAGGCTCTAGTCCAGTCAATAAACTGTCTTCCCTAAACCTATAGCTTGTCTATGATATGTTGTTGCATCTTTGCAGACAGTTCTAAAAGGGATGTTATGACATTAGGAGGGGAGATGATTGTGGTTAAAAAATTAGAAAACAGGACCTGGTCTGAGAACAGTTAGAAACGTAACACATAGCACTGACTGGCATGTGGCGGAGGGCTCTTCCCATTAGCTAGGGCCTTATCACTGGATCTGTCACTGGATCTGTCACTGGATCTGTCACTGGATCTATCACTGTTAAGGTGAGCGGCCCAAACCCAAATCCCATATTGACGTGTAAAGTCTGCATATGCCAAGATGTATCTGTACAATCATCAAGCCATAATGAAAGGGAAGGATTGGCGCTATGTGATCCCATCTAATTACATGAGATTTGTGTCCAAAATACTTATTAACATTCAGTCATTTCCAGAAGTTGCATAATGTTCTTTTTTTTTTTAACTGACCACGGACTCTTGCTACAAACTCCTATCCTTCTTGGCTGTGTGATGAACGTTAGTATAATTTCTACTCTGCCACCAGGGATTTAGTGGTGAGGGTTTTCTGGTGTGACAGATACCGTCATTAAATCATTAAACCCCTTCCATGGGATTTTCAGGAAGATAATGATGCATTGGGTTGATTATGTTGTATCCACACCCCAGTGTAGCTTGTTTTCTGGAATTGGTCTTTAAATAATCATTTATTTATTATTGTCATCAAATTACATTGAAATTAAATTCACATTTGATCACACATCTGCAGTGTACATTTGAATATTTTGTTAATTATCTAGTGATCGTCTTCTTGATCCTTAGAAACCTTCCTTTATTTTTTAATATCTGTACTACAACATGTGCGTACTGAAAGATGGGCTCTTCTATCTTGACCTCGTGCTGGGAGAAGGTGGTGGTTGGTTTTGCTTTGGAACTGTAACTTGTATCTACTACAATGGATAATCACTGTAATTCCAAAGGGTTTTCTACACCAGTCCAGGCTATGCAGCCGGCCAAGCTACTTTCCCTGCTTTTTTACCGATTTAGTAAGAGGTCTAATCATACTACAAGGTTTTCTAATTGACCTGTCTGTTGTGGATGTACTGGTGAAAACCTCTTCCTGGCTTCCGTTAGCCTAAACTAGCTGCATCCTCACTTTAACCTTCTAGTACATCCTAGCGCACTAATTATGGAGTAATTGATTGACAGCTTGGGTGCGGTGGCTAGCGTTGAACCCATCCATGATCCCCTATACACTGCCCTCTCACTCCCTTCCCTGCTTTTGCACTGTTTAGTGGGTGTTGCTATGGCGTCATTGGGTAGCCAGAATGAGGCTTCACTCACAGCATCTTGTGTTCTCTTCCCAGAAGGCTGCTGAGGAGAGCCGGGCTGGCTCTGACACGTTAAGCTCCTTGACCTCAGGGGCTGACAGGCAGAAACTGTCTCAGGATATCGGTGCCCTTCTTGGGGCTGAGGTCCTCTGTCGTGGCTTTAGAGTGGCCAAGCGACATTCAGGCAGGCAGCATTTTATCGAGAAAGGGATTTATTTTTGCATTTTCTTCTGAAGATTATTCCTTCTGGACTGGTGGATGTTTTTCATGTCTAATTTTTTTGTCATCGCACTTTTTTGGATTTAAAACTGGGGTGGTCCCACTTATTATGATCTTCATGGATTCCAGTGGCTCTCTGGTTAGCATTGGAGATGAGGAGCAGTCTTATCATGTCCGATACAGGTAGGCAATAACCTACTCATGAACCCATGCGTTATACTGTCTCAGCGTCCCGCCTAAACTTTCCTCAGTAGTGAGACACCACAAATGAACAGGGCTGATTGTGTGTAGGATTTTACACATTAGCCCAAGTGGCATAGATTTCTTAAGTCTGTTGCTTGAGATGAGGTTACATTTTCCATGTCTTTGAAGGTGACAAGCTATAAATTAACTTCCCATGGGGAGTTCACTTGTGATTGTGGAGGTGAGGCGGTGATTGTGGAGGTGAGGCGGTGATTGTGGAGGTGAGGCGGTGATTGTGGAGGTGAGGCGGTGATTGTGGCGGTGAGGCGGTGATTGTGGCGGTGGGGCGTTGATTGTGGAGGTGAGGCGGTGATTGTGGCGGTGAGGCGGTGATTGTATGGTTCCTGTTTCCATGTTGGCTTGCGGCAGGTCAGTGGCTGACAGGCGTCACCCAGCACCTGGCCCAATGTAAAGAGCACCAACAGGTGGGACCTGGGAAACAGTAACATCTGCTCCTACTCAATAATTAACAAGCCTCTGAATCATTCAGGATGATTTTCTTAGTTTTTTTTCGTTTCCACATTAGTCTATTGTCGCCTAATTTGAAAGAAGTGAGGGACTGCTGTTTGCAGAAGTCCCTAACGTTCCTCACTGATTAGAAGCACATTCCTATGAAACCAGCAGGGCCATTGCGTTGAAGTGAAAATTGTTTCAGATCTGTTTTCAAAGCATATAAATTGTAATTCACTCTTAAACTGTTTTCCGTCCCGAGCTACCTGAATCTCAGACAGAGACACAAAGCTCTTCAATGCTGTCCAGCAGAGCCTGTTATTACCACTGTTAATCCCAGGTGACTAGGAGAGAGACAAGTAGATTACTTCATGTAATGCTGACTGTAGATGTTCCCGTTTGTTCTCAAGGTTAGCGTACTATGAAACCATATTTGGAGGCATTCGACAATATGGTCGTTGGTGAATGGAAGCTTTCGCGATTTTGTTTAATAATCAAACAAACAAATGCTTAGTGAGACATTTTAAAAAGAGTAGGCTTCATCAGCCCTTGTCTGGAATGTATTTAGCCTTCAACTGTAAAACAGGAATCATCCTTCAAAGCCAGTGGAAGCCACGATAGATGTCTTTCAGATGTACCATGTGCTGCTGTAGGAGAAGGACATCCAGGTAGGGATACAGTGTGTTGACATGACCAGAGTAGGCGGAGGCATTCAGCACAGATACAGTTAAATCATTTATTGTCATTTCAGCCTAATTACATTTCCACACAGGTAACATGATAGTACATTGTTTCCTTCCACAGAGCTCAAATCCATTTTCTAAAGATAAATAATGCATCACTTGTTCAGTAGGGAAAAGACCCTACACACGATTTAAGAGAGAACTTGAAGCATGTGTGATCACATCTCTTCAGCGTGGCAGTGGCCATTCTCATGAGGGGGACACAACGACGGCAAGGACAGTATAGCAATGGAAGCACGGTTGCATGAATATGACTAATCTGCTCCTAATCTGTTAATCCCAGTGGATGCTCCTCTCCGACCCTTCAGGTGAAAGTGACCGGGCTACGTTCAGTAGAATGAAACATCTCCCCCAACTGAACATATTTTCATTTGATTGTGATTGAGCAGATACAGATGCCGTGTCTAATCCACACGCATATCTAATTTCCTGTTGCTGCCGGATTATCTTCCTATTGTGAGAGTCAAATTAGGATCCCACATTGTAGAAATGTTATCATCTGCATCTGGCCTATTTCCTGCATTACAACATTTTGTGTGTTCTGTGATGTTCTGTAGACGTAGGTTTACTGAGTAGTCCTACGCCTAACGGTCAGATATAGCCTGATATTCTCTGCACTGGGGACAACGTGAAGAGGAAGTCTGCCTTACCATAACAAACACCCTGATAAACCAAGGCTATTGTTCTTAGGACATGGAAGGAAACCTCCAAACAAACTCCACTTTCAGTTCGTTGTGGAGTGAGGGGAATGCTAGTCCTGGGTTAATCGGGCAGAATACAGTTCTATCAAACGCTTCGAACATTTAAACAGATTACTTTGTAGTTCAGTTTTAGTAGTGAGTTTTAGACCAGAATATTTTCTCAGGTTTGCATCTGCTGAGCTCTGCAAACCCAGCGGTCAACAGGATCCAACCAGAGGAAATCTGTGTTGCGCCACGGCTCCCTAAAACCTCCGCCCCTGTAGGATGGAGGCGTCCTGCCTGGAGCTGGCCCTGGAGGGTGAGCGGCTCTGCAAGATGGGGGACTACCACGCCGGGGTCTCATTCTTTGAGGCAGCCATCCAGGTTGGCACGGAGGACCTGCAGGTTCTAAGTGCCATCTACAGCCAGCTGGGCAACGCCTACTTCCATCTGCACGACTATGCCAAGGCGTTGGAGTTCCACCACCACGACCTCACCTTGACCAGGTAGGAGCACGCCTACGACCAGGGGAGGGTGTGGTACCGGGTCGTCTCGCCCCCTTCAGTGATGACATGTCCTCTCCCACGGTCAGGACCGTCGGGGACCAGCTGGGAGAGGCTAAGGCCAGCGGGAACCTAGCCAACACGCTGAAGGTGCTGGGGAGGTTTGACGAGGCTGTGGTCTGCTGCCAGAGACACCTGGACATTGCTATGGACCTGTTTGACAAGGTGACATTGGCGATGGGATTATGGTCATTGGGATTCCTGCAACTAATTGTGTGCTTATACCGCCATTCGCGTTTTCCCCCCACTGTTTCAGAGTTGTCATGTCACAGCTGTGTTTGTGTCTCTCGGTTAGGTGGGGCAGGCAAGGGCCCTCTATAACTTTGGGAATGTGTATCACGCCAAAGGCAAGAGCATCTGCTGGAGCGGTGCAGAGCCGGGGGAGTTTCCTGAGGAGGTCATGACCGCACTTGCGAAAGCAGCGGAATACTACCAGTAAGTTGGGGGGTTTGTGTGCAGGCATTTTAGCGGATTAGAGTTTCGCTTTATGAAGCCGGTACATATCAGGGTACATGTTAAATTTTTGTACAATCATCATGAACATATATTTAAGACCGTATGTATATATATTTCTGTAACATCATGTATTTTTCAGGGCAAACTTATCCATAGTGAAGGATCTCGGAGATCGGGCAGCCCAGGGCCGAACGTATGGTAACCTTGGCAACACACATTACCTGTTAGGAAACTTCCGGAATGCGGTAGCATCACACGAACAGGTAATGATATTTGTGTTCTGTTTAATAATCATTTTACTGATGTAGCATGTTTAAAATGGTGTGTTTGAGGCCTGTATCAACACCACTGGGATCAAACATGTCCGTTTCTTCTCCTTTCCCAGCGCCTCCAGATAGCTAAGGAGTTTGGTGACCGCTCAGCAGAGAGAAGGGCCTACTGCAACCTGGGGAATGCATACATCTTCCTGGGGGAGTTTGAGGTGGCAGCTGAGCATTACAAGTGAGTGTTCTGCCTCTGTCCAGATCAGATGTTAATACAGACACTCAACCTAAAATAGCAAAGAGCAAGCAATGCAGATGCTGAAACTGCTCCCTACTCCTCCCTGGGACGAAACCCATAGAGGACCGAGGGGTCGAGGTGACAGATGAACAAGAGTACCTGTCCACAAGAGTTTCAAAACGGATGTAACCCATCTCAGGAATAAATGTGAATGTCAGTTGGCTTTTAGTTAACACAAGACTAGAGACTTCAGGGGACAGATTGCAGCCAAACAGTGAGTTTGTTTGTGTCTTGGGTCTCTGTGCATGTCTGCATTGTGACTTTAAAGGGGCACTGCGTAGAATCTGTCGACAAATATTTACAAGACTGAATTTTAAACAATGAAGGGACTCGTCTCCTCCCTTTTCTTTTCCGAACAAGACTGTATTAGTACCAGCAAGAATGTTTAAATTGGCATTATCCCTGGGACTTGGAACAGTTTTGTAGAAACAAATATTAACAAACATTAACTTAAAGCAGTTACTGCAGATCTCTTCTGGTCATTTATGCTTGTAGTACAGTAAAAATCCTACATATGGTTGCTTTAACCCCATTTTTCTATGGGCAAAGTAGGCTTTCATTTGAACGTGTGTTTCATTAGAAATGCAGACACTTGATGTGGTTGTGTTGTGGTGGTCAGGAGGACTCTGCAGCTGGCCAGACAGCTGAAGGACCGGGCCGTGGAGGCCCAGGCCTGCTACAGCCTGGGCAACACCTACACCCTCCTCCAGGACTACGAGAGGGCCATCGACTACCACCTCAAACACCTCATCATCGCACAGGAGCTCAATGACCGGATCGGCGAGGGCCGGGCCTGCTGGAGCTTAGGGAACGCTCACACGGCCCTGGGGAACCACGACCAGGCCATGCACTTTGCTGAGAAACACCTGGAGATCTCCAAAGAGGTACCACAGCCCCTGTCCCCTGCATGCCTCGTACAACGCCTCCAGCATCGTGCAGGTGTAGGGAGGACCGAGCTCTGCGATCCATCCCGACCGTGTCTTGTTTCAGACCGGCGACCGCAGCGGGGAGCTGACGGCCCGTATGAACGTGTCGGACCTGCAGATGGTGTTGGGCCTGAGCTACAGCACCAACACCTCCACCCTCTCCGAGAACCCCATCAAGGACCTGGACCACAATCTCCATGGAGCCAGGCCCAGGATGGGACGAAGACACAGCATGGAGAACCTGGAGCTCATGAAGCTCACCCCAGACAAGATCAATGTAGGTCACTGGCTGTAATGGTGCCGTGAATTTGTTGTTCAGAAAACATGGGTCTCAAAATGCGTTAATGCGTACGTGTTCAGCATTACATGGAATTAGAACTGGAGTCACTCAGTGATGTGGTCACTGATGTGGTCTTCCCATTGTGACTGTAAGCATATAGTTTACTACCCTCCTGATGAAAGACGTTATGATGAACTTCAATAACTTTAATAATGTGGTCTTACTTTTCCTCCGGTTCCCAGGGTCAGAAGTGGAGCAGTGACATCCTAACGAGGCAGTCTAAACCCACCCTGGCTAAGAGCTCCTCCAAGCTGTTCTTCGTCAACCGTTTACGAAGCAAGAAGCACAAGGCGGGAAGCTCCAGTAAGGTCTTGCAGGACACCAGTAACACCCCCCAGACCCCAGCGCAGGGACCGCAGAAGGTTAGAGGGACACTGGATCTTCAGCCCTTCAGATATCCCCCTGCTGAATGGGTTTTCATGTGTGTATGTGTGAAGGGGAGAGTGACGCCTACTGACCCTGAGTATTCATCCTCAGAGAGCCAGTCCAGATATGCTCGGGGACGAAGGCTTCTTTGACCTGCTGAGTCGTTTCCAAAGCAACCGGATGGATGATCAGCGCTGTTCCATACATGACAAAAACAGATCTGTCAGCAACAGCTCATCGAACCCTCCAACCATGGCCTTGAGGAAATGTAAATGCACGTTCACACACCACACATCACACACACCCCCCAGCATATGTCTCTGATCCCCATGATCTCTCATTCCTCCAGCGCTGTCAGAGTCAGCAGCAGTAGCTGGCCTGGGGTCTGCCTCTGTTGTCCAGGGTCGCCGGAGGGAGGACGGTGAAGGCCCTGGGGGTAGTTTGCCCGGCCTTCGGCTCAACCAGCACCGAAGCCAGGGTGTCCTCAGCCACCTTATGGCCAACGCAGACAACGCCGAGCCGGACGACAACTTCTTCGACATGCTCGTTAAGTGCCAGGTTTGTGTAGGGAACAGGCGTGAAAGGGGGTGAAAGATGGAACCACATGTTGCGCCAGGTCTCTTGGGTAAAGTGACCGCTGTTCTCACATATATCCCCGTCCCCTAACCCCTCTCAGGGTTCCCGCCTGGACGACCAGCGCTGCGCCCCCCCCCCGGCCCGAGGCCCCACTGTCCCAGACGAGGACTTCTTCAGCCTCATCATGAGGTCCCAGGCCAAGCGCATGGACGAGCAGCGGGTCACCCTGCCCTCCACAGCAGGCTCCGCAGCCAGGCCCGGCTCCCACTGAGACTCACCCAGGGATGGGGCCCTGACACCGGGGGGGAAGCCTCCAGGACCGGGTGTCTGGAGGAAACCAGTGTAGAAGGGTGTGCACTTGTAGTGATAAAGACGTAACACTTATCAAACGGGGGAAAGGGCTTTGGTATAGACTGTACGTTTCATTTCAAGTCATTAGCAGAGACCACAATGGTTTGGTTCAGAAGCCTCATGTCTCCTGGTTGAAAGCAATACTAGCGTAGCTGTTGTAGCATAGAGGGAGCATTTTTATACGGTGGAACCATGGAGAAACACAATACTTCTATCCTGAATAGACCATAATAGACCATAGACTGTTCTTCATCTTTTCTTAAAAGGGAAGGTTTTATCTTGTACTCTATCTAGACCTTAACTGGACATTTTAGTACATGCATCTGCGCAGATGATCATGAACTAACATTAGACAAGCATTTCTATGAATATTTCTTATTTTTGTATGATTATATACTACATAGAATTTCTCTACTACCCAAATATGTATCTTTAGATACATAAGTGATGATGGCTGATGTGTATTTATTGTACTTTTTGTAAAAAAAAAAAGAAAAAAACTTCTCTGCTCTTCCATACTGCTGTTTTCAGTTCTACTCTTGGTGTGATGTGGTTGGTTTGATTTGGACCAGATGTTTCTGATGTACATGATACTCTTGACAGTTATAGAAACGGTCTTTCAGAGTCTTCTTTTAATGTCTAAGTGTTTGTTATTGGCCATGTATGGATGGGATACCTTGTTTAGGAGAGTAATTGTGAAAGAAATGCTTTTCTTCAGCCTAAACCACCTGTTATACACTTATTCATTTACCTGTATGACCCCTGATGCTCTTTTTTTACTTTCAAAAGTTTTAATGAAATCAGAGGAATAAAGCCTCGTTTATTTAGTATAGAAATCATGTATTTTGCCGTTTTATCTATTATGCCATAAACACGTCTGGCATATGAATTCCAATGATTACATCTGAATGATACATTTGCTTCCTTTATATTCAGAATAGCTTCCCATATGAAGATGGCACATGGAAGAGAACAGAGAAATGACGCTGGAGTAATACGTTTGCTGGTGAGGAGTTGGTCCAGGCTGGCTCCTGTTGTAAATTGAAAAAGCTACACATTCTCTCCTCCAATGTCCCAAAGATGTGATAATCTCTCCTGTTCTAACGGCAGACTAATGGCACAAGTTGAATTCCTGGTTGCTACAATTCCACAGTTCTCAAATTCTGTTCCAAGTGAGAAAATGTAATTGCAGAACATGCGATAAAAGGCTGTAATTGAAAAATGAAACATGTCACCTTGAATAATACATGTAAAACTCCACTCTAAAGTGGCAGGCTTTTATTTAGATATCACAGCAGCAATTACACATCCATAAGGTCTACCGTTTTTAGAAAAACAACATACCAGAAGCACTATCTAAATTCATAAACAGAAAAGTATGACTATATATTATAATAAAATATAAACGATAATAAATAAATACATCTATTTATTAGTTTGGCCTTACTTTAAAACAAAAACACTACACAAAGAGCAAAGTCTAAAACTCGAGCTGTCATTTTGATAAGACAAAGTATTAATTGTTTAGTGACGAAGTGCAAAATACTGAAAGTAACAAAACAAAAAACTCAGTACATGTCCATTATGTCATAGGACAAACAAAGCCATGCTTTTTCTAAGATATCATTAAGAGTAAGACACACCCTCGTTTGAAATCATCAGAGACGACTACTTAGTGACTGTTATCAACAAGATTACCACATTATGGATTAAAGTAAATCTATACTACAGTGGTGCTGCTTACAACTGAAGAGTATGCTAAAGCTGGCCAAACCAAAAGGGAAAGCTGTGATTCCCTTCAATATCAAAATAAAAAGTCTCTGATTTTTAGATCTGCAAGCAATGCCACTGAAACCTTATTAACTGCCTGAAGAAAGCCTTGGGCCAAACACTGATTTGACATTAAAAACATACAAGCAAATGTACATTTTTGTCTCATATTTACAATGCCTAAATGCAGTAGACTTGCACAGTAATGTAAGACAGTCTCACTGTATTGGTTTAATAGTGGTACTGACAACAGATTATCAAATGATAGATTACTGATCGATCAATCCCATTCAACAGTTGATATCCCACAAGGAGCACCTGATATACTAAAACTCTTAGGTCACGACATCCATTTCTTGGTTCCTCCTAAAATAATAGCAGCGTAGTTAGCCAAGCGTAACAGAAACACTGACTGTGCAAAACGAATGAGGAATGTACACTTGTTCTCAAATGATGTCAAGGCTCATCTTCTAATCTGAAATGGAGAGGACCTGTGTGGGTTTCTGTATTTATAAAGCTTTCTTGTGGAAACTGAATAACTCAAGGCACCATATGAAACAATGCACTGAAGCAAAACGTCTCTTTCCTCATTCTGAATGTAAAGGACTAGATGTTCAATGTAGGGACACCGCTGTCTTGTGGAAATGGGTGATGAGTCGTTGTGATACGTGGAGGAATGTTGTGAACAAGCACAGGGAATGAACGGCCAGTTTGGTGTACCACTTCACTTTGCCCATTCCACTCACACAGACACGTCTACTGAGAAACGCCAACTAAAGGATCAGCAAGAGTAAGAATGTCTCCCAACAGCCGTGATGTTCATGGGAGCAGGTCCTCAGCAGCCACAGTACAGCTCACTCCAGAGGGAGAAACTGGCCTGTTGTCAAGTGGGTTTGACTTGTGAACGTCCACTTTCTGTCTTAGGGTTGCCTGTGTGTGTACATGTTCACCGGCTGTGTACCTGTAAAGTTGTGTGTTATGTGTGTGTGTATGTTTACAGGTTTCGTGTGTTCAGAGCTGTGTACCTGTGAGGGTGGTGCGTTGGGTGTGTGTGTGTGTGAGCGTTAGGGGTTGTGTGTCCAGAGTGTGACGGTGCGGTCAGCGGAGGAGGACAGGAAGGAGAGGTCTTTCGGGTGCCACCGGCACTGGATCACCTTGTCCCCGTGTTCCCCCACCACAGTCAGGGGAAGAGGCTTGGTCAGGTCACCTAGCGACACAAACACAACACTGAGTGAGCATCTACTTCCACCTGTTCTTCCACATGAGCCAGTGACACAACGGCCCGGCCCCCGGGGCCTACTCAGCGCGAGGGGGTTCTTCACCTTGCAGGTTGCTGATCATGACCTTGCTGTCGTAGGACCCGGTGAGCAGATAGTGTGCCCCTGGGGAGAACCTGACAGAGCGCACGTCACTGGAGTGAGGC
This sequence comes from Novumbra hubbsi, assembly GCA_016801125.1. NCBI lineage: Eukaryota > Metazoa > Chordata > Actinopteri > Esociformes > Umbridae > Novumbra > Novumbra hubbsi. Next base: position 3,981 of record JACXGK010008668.1, on the reverse strand, counting down.
CGGTACGTCTGCACCACACGCCCCCCTCTGATGTCATAAAGCATACAGCCGCTGTCCTCCTGGCCCGTTGCTAAGAGACGACCGCTGGGGTCCACCGCTACCGAGGCGACAGGACTGCCTGAGGGAGACCAAGAAGGATTCCCGGTAAACAGAGTTCAAAACAAGTCCCGCGAATTTACAGCGAGTGTGAGGTGACGGTCCTCACCTGATCCGTGGAACGCGGTTCCCACCACGCGGACACAGCTGGGCACACGGAGGTCCCAGAACCGCACCGTCTTGTCCTGGGAGCCCGAAGCTATCATCCACCCTCCCCATGTGAACAGAGACAGGATATGACCTGGCCGAAAACACACACAAACAGTCAGTCGGCGTGTGGCGGCGTGTGCTGGTCCTGGCTGGCTCACGGTCGTCCTCTCCCGGCAGACCGCTATTCCTGGCCACTCCCTGAGAGAGCGGGGTACCTGTGTGTCCGCTCAGAGCATGGAGGCCCTGTCCTCTCTGACAGTCAGTGGTGTAGATGTTACAGTCCCCGGCCCCGGCGCTGATCAGGATGGCCCCTCCACTCTCCGGTCCCTCCATGAAGGCCAGGTCTCTGATGGTCCCATCATGCATGCTGAACTCCAGGTCGGGACCTGGGCACACAGGGAGCCACACGTTCCTTCTAAACAGGCGGCCCAATTCCCCCGGAACGGACCACCACCACAACTCGCCATGGCCAGAAAGGAGCCCGTTGGTGTCGTCCTCTCACCCGTGGCGTTGCAGGTCTCGGCGCTGAAGGGCAGGACCTTCACGTACTTGTCGTTGGAGCCGGTGGCCAGCAGCGTCCCACAGTGGCTCCAGGCCACGCAGTAGATTGAGCCCTTGTGATGCTTGTTGCGCTTGAAGCGAACCTCCGGCTGCTTGGTGGCGCCGGACGCCCCGCTGAGGGGAGAGACGGACGGGAGAAAGAGCAGGACTCAGTGCCGACACGATCCGCAGAGGACATCTACCCAGGGGGAGGAGGAGGAGGCGCGCGTTCACCTGGTGTCCAGAGGGGAGTCTGGGTAGGCGCACACGCGCAGAGTCTTGGAGTTGGAGCCGACGGCGTACAGCGCCCCCGTGGGGTGGAAGGCGACAGCGCGGACAGCCTGAGTGTCCTCCAGGGTGTTCACAGCTACGAACAGGGCCTTGACGTTGTCCTTCTATAACACACCGACGCGTTACAACTCGTTTCCTGCGTTCAAATGGCTCTAGGCAAGTTTGCTTACAGCAGGGCTCATAGCCAAAGGGCTTCTTGTTACAATCGGTGTTGGTCCTTCACCCACAGACCTGCCCACACCTACACTTACATCCCTTAGCAGACACGCTCACCCACGGACACTGATGGTAGTGTGTGGATACATGTGAAGACGTTTTCATACCGACCCCCGTGGGAATTAAATCCACCACCCTGGCGGTACTCTCAGCAAGTGAGCAACACAAGACTACACACCCAGATACAGTGGCTTTACCATGAGGATCAGTATAATCTGGTTTGAGAGGGAAGCCTTGTGCTCTTCGTTAATCTGAAATTGAGCCAACAGCCCGTACCAACATGGGATAGCCTTTATCACTGCTGTACTAACTGTAATCTGGTGGATTTAATCTGGATTTATCACAGGGCATAATCCAGGATTAGTGGGCAAGGCATCATAGTGGATGCAGAGGTCCTCCCCTACACAATGGAAGGCCAGTTAGAGACTGTGTGTGTGGAAGAGAGGAGATGGGAACCAACCTCCTTACTCCGTGTTAGGGCTCCTGGCGAATCGTCTAGTCCAGAAGATTGTCCAGCTACTTTCTGAGGACTGCAACACACACACACACACACACACATTAGTACATCACTCTGAATGTACACACAAACAGAGAAAGCAGCCAGTGTGGATCAGTGTGATGACCTTTGAGAGATCACGGGTGACTCATCGGGGTCAGGAATCCCCCGACTCGCCCCACCGCGCTGTGGGGTGCTGCTGGCCACGCCTCCTCCTTGGTGGCGACCCTGCTCAGGGGTCAGGGAAAGGTCAACGTGGCTCTTTTCCTGGGAGGGGCCTGTCCCGTTGCACTGCTGGGCCAGAGACTGGACGTCCTCGCCAAGACTCTCCATCCCCACGTTCAACTCCTCCAGCTTTTGAATAGACCTGGGAAGACCACACACACAAGAACCTCATTAACTATGTATGTAGTTTAGTCATGAAAGCCAAACAGAGCAGGTGCTACAGGAGCATCTGGTGCTCAGGGAATTAAACACCCTTCATACAAAACAAAGAGGACTGGCAAGTATTAATGTAAAGTGTGTGTTTGGGGGATCCCATGTGGCTTCACCTACCAAACCCCCACATCTCCCCGGCCCAGTCCAACCCCAACACACAGACTGCTCCATCTGGGCTCCACACAGCACAATAGAAACCACATCATTATAAATTCTGTAGAAAGAAGCCCCGCCCACCCCAGCACACAACACTGCCATTTAAGACCCGGTCACTGAAAGAAGACCCAAATCATATGGCGTTTCTCTGAGCATTAGTCAGGATTGAGGTCTGGTCGAACAGTGTAGAATCCAGGTGATCCATTGGTTCAGTTGTTGTTCTCAAGTCCATAAAATTTGCATGCATAAATGTGACCCCCCAACACACAACCACACTCTTCATTTCTGCATTATTTAGCAGATCAGTTTATATTGACATTATTCATGGATTCACCTTTTTCTGAGAACCTGCTTTTCCTATTTCTTCAAGGTAATTTATTTTTTTAGTTTTATGCTTTTTTTGGACTGGAAAGTGGTAAAACAGAGCCATGGGTTGGACAGGAAGGGTTAAGGGTCATTTTTTGCCAAAGGCTAAGGCAATACTGATGGACTTAAAACATCTACAACCCTTGTCCCAGACCAGCATTCCAGTCATCTGATGAAGGACAAAGGTACATAACGTAACAACAGCTGACAGGATGGGGTCATCCATACGTAAAGCCCAAGAGGAGTTCGTTTTGGGTTCAGACTTTGTACAATGCAAGTGACTGGTGAATAACAAACCTGTTGAGGAACTGAAGCCCTGTGTGTTGTATGTATTGCTACATTACAATATCTAACATGTTAAGGAACAGAAGCTCTGTGTTTTATGTCTCTCGACAATACAATATCTAATCTGTTGAGGAACTGAAGCCCTGTGTTGTACGTCTCTCTACATTGCCGGACCTGTTGAGGAACTTCTCTGTGAGGCTGTGCTGCATGGAGTCTGTCCCAGCGGCTGGCTGCTCACTGTGTTGGACCCCTCCTTCCAGGAGCATCTGCTGGTACATCTGTTTCTGATGCTGCTTCTGTTCCAGGTGCTGCTGGACCCTCAGACGCTGCCGGTAGAACTCCTCAAACTTCTCTGTTGAGTCCCGGAGCTAAAGTGGTAACAAACACACACGGTCTACATAACAGTGCTGCTAATACCATTCCAACACCCAAACAGTTTTAATTAAGCAATTTATTTGTACCCACACATACACATGTACCCACACCAGGGTCTAATCTGTACGTGAAATCTCCCAGTCCGAATTCTCATCCTGCTTATTGGTCTGTTTATCGGTCTCCCAGATAAAAGGGATGGCTAAACAGGGCAGTAAATTCAGTCTGACAACCATGGCAGAGAGGAACAGAGAGCAGTCTACTATTCACCAGTAAGGACTAGTGTCTCTCCACTACCAGTAAGGACAAGTGTCTCTCCACTACCAGTATGGACTAGTGTCTCTCCACTACCGGTAAGGACTAGTGTCTCTCCACTACCGGTAAGGACTAGTGTCTCTCCACTACCGGTAAGGACTAGTGTCTCTCCACTACCGGTAAGGACTAGTGTCTCTCCACTACCGGTAAGGACTAGTGTCTCTCCACTACCGGTAAGGACTAGTGTCTCCACCACCGGTAAGGACTAGTGTCTCCACCACCGCTAAGGACTAGTGTCTCCACCACCGGTAAGGACTAGT
>JACXGK010008667.1:0-21769 GCA_016801125.1 Novumbra hubbsi | reverse complement strand
GCTGCAGATCAGCCTGTAATGATCATCAAGCTTAATGGGAAGTCAGGCAGTCAGCGGAAAGGTGGATAGCTCAGGACAACATTTGTGCACCGTTTATGTGAAAAAATATTTTATTATTACTGAGTGTTATCGTTTTCATGAATGCAGTAACACTTAGTGTAAACTCACAATCCTGCAGAGATTGTAACATACAGAATGGAAAAACACTGTGATTGTCTTTCTCCCCACAACAGGATCTGCTCCCATGAGAGAAAGAGTAAAACTCAGAGGAGACTCACTAGAAATCTCTCCTGTAGAGACTAGGGATGCCGGAGAATACACCTGTATGGTTAACACTGAGGTGAAGGGAGTTCACAGCCTCTACATAATCTCAGGTACCTCTCCAGTCCACAACATAATCTCAGGTACCTCTCTAGTCCACAACATAATCTCAGGTACCTCTCCAGTCCACAATATAATCTCAGGTACCTCTCCAGTCCGCAACATAATCTCAGGTACCTCTCCAGTCCACAACATAATCTCAGGTACCTCTCCAGTCCACAACATTGCATATAGTGATGTCTGGCAAGCGAAGGTGGACATCTAAAAACTAGATTATTTCATATCGGTGACAAGACAATTATATAACTGTTAATGCATGCAAATGATGCCTCTTTGGCCTTTCTGGGATCAAATGTTATTGGAAATCAGTGCACCAATCAACGCTGCATCTTTATTTGAGCTGGCCAGTTGGAAGCAACTGAACAAGTAGAAACGTCTCCAATTCGCCAAACCTGCTCACTTCAAATCTAATGAACTGGAGTTGTGCGATAAAGGGCAGACTCCACGTTCATTGTAAACAATTCTCCCTCCTTCTCACCCTACCCTCCCTGTTCATTCCCCTCTACCCCCCACCCCTGTTGGGACCAGTAAGTGTCACTCCTCCCCCTCCCCTTCCACAGGACACTTTAGCTACCCTGGACTGTCAGTTGTCAGGGTTGGAGCCCATACCCAGCGTGGAGTGGATTAGCCCGGATGGAGTTGTGACAGAGGGCAATGGGAAGTTACCTCTAGATCGGGTGAAACTGGACCACCATGGAAAATGGGTCTGTCGGGTTTCCAAGGGTAATGGACACAACGAAAGTCTGACCATTGAAGTAAAAGGTACGGCAGGTTTTTTTTACTTCCACGAACAACCATCGTGGTAATGACCGGAATAACGCTATTAACTGTTCTCTCCCAGGTGTGTTGACTACGACGGTGAAAAGCACTGATGGCGGTAAAACGGACCAGAATACCATTCCTCCCAGATTGGGTACGGAAAACCAAGCCCCACACACTGTTCTCAATATATTGCAATGCTTTTTATAATGATTTGTGTCACATATCCGTCATGTGACTGTTAGAAGCTTAAGAAGCTGCTGTGGTACCGAACGCGCGTCTGTGTCCTTAAGGAAGAGGTGGGTCCTTCACTGAGGATTTCCATGGTTGTCTGTCTCAGGTACCTCAAACGGCACTAACCCCTCCAAAGGATGGTCCATGCAGGGCTTGAGCCTTTGGGTGTGGGTGGGAATCGGAGCAGGGAGCCTGGTGCTCGTCATTCTCCTGGTTGCCAGTGTTCTCCTGCTCCGCAGGAACAGAGGAATGAGGGTAAGCAGAGGAAATGGTCGAAGAAATGAAAGCAAACCAAAAGACTTAAAAATGCATTCTTGTCTCCTTTCAGAAAAGACGCCAGAGGATGATGATGAACAGACAACCATTAATGTTAAATGACTACTGCCACTGTAAGAGGTACTCTGATTTCACTTTTTACCAGCACAGTCACATAGACCTGGGGGGAACACATTTAGAACCACTCAGTGTGATGGCCCACTGTTTTAACCTGTTTTAGCAGTTCTCCATATCTTCCTGATTTCCTGTCAAACAAAACAGAATTGCTTTTGTGTAATGATTTTTAAAAAGCGTATTTTAATACTGGATTTAACATGTGCCACAGCAACGTAATTATCTTAAATAACTATGCTATACTAGGTTTTAGTCTAGTTAGGCTATATAGACTTAGGTTTTAGTCTAGTTAGGCTATATAGACTTAGGTGTTAGTCTAGTTAGGCTATATAGACTTAGGTTTTAGTCTAGTTAGGCTATATAGACTTAGGTTTTAGTCTAGTTAGGCTATATAGACTTAGGTTTTAGTCTATTTAGGCTATATAGACGTAGCATTCCTTCTTTTTGTTGCTCTTTCTAAAAGGTTGGTTGGCCGACATGTCTTTTCTAAGTGTAGCTTAATTCGAACCCAAATGTGATCAGTTGATGTTAGGATGTCACTTCTTACACTACGTCGAATAGTGTCTTGGCAGATAAGGTCTTGCTTACCCGCTTACAGGAATGTGGTATTCACATTGTTCTCATCTTCAGTCGCAAGTCCTGAACCAAGTCTTGCTTAGACTGAGGCTTCACTAAAATGGACACCTTAATGTAGCTGGTGATTGATGATGATGTTTACTATTGTGTTACACAGCGCACCGGAGGGTCCCCCCAAGAGGAGAACAAGGCCAAAGCCTTCGCCTTTAACCCTGCAGCACTGCACTGATTGAGAGGAGTATTATGGGATGGAACATGATCAGATTGAGAAGTGCCTTAAGGGCCTTCTATAGAGGGAGAAGTGCTTCATTTAAATAGAGAGATAAAAAGTAAGAGAGACTGAAGGGAAGAGTGTGTATGTGAATTAGAGTATGTCTGTTCCACATGAAAATGATCTAAACCTGAAGAACAAAACCGGACAATGTTCATAACTATTTTATTGAATGTCACCTGGTATGTCATCTTTCCGGTATTGTCAGACTGTCCTCCATTGCATTGTATAGGTACTGGGACTTCTTATTCAAGGAATATGTATTTTACAAAACAAAAATCATACATTTACCTAAAAACAGATGTTTTGTGCCTTCAGATTGGAACACAGTCACAGGGGTGATCAACATCTTTGCGTGGAGAGAATGTATGACACTCTTTGAAACTGAAACTAGCATTAAACTGCGATGCTCTCAGTCACACTGGCATACTTTCTACGGTTGAGTTTGGGGTTACATTTAGGCATGAATTACAACTGGTTAAGGTTTGGGAAAGTCAAATAAATAAAACTTGTAGGAACTGGAAAGAGCACAAAGGTTTTGTCTAGAACTTGGACAAGGCTACACTCAAATTGACCGCAGAAATGCCTCTCCAATATATATACATATATATACTATAGCTCATCATTGTCCCTAGTGGTGTTTTTTAAAAATAATTAATGTATCCATCTGTTAATGTATTCATCTATAACTGCTTTTTTTAGGAAACAGACGTCCAGTTTAAAGTTGTTCCAGTGTGATGTCAATGAAGCCAAAAATGTATATTATGTTTTTAACAAGATTTTATTATTTGCCATTCTAAGTGGACTAATTTCAGATTCTAGGGTTTTGATTAGCTTTGATATAGGACGTGTACGATTAATAATGGCTTCACAGTTCATACAGTGTGAATGTTAATGCATCTATGTTGTTCAATGTGCAAATGTGATTCCAAAATGTATATAAACCAATAAAGCATATATTTTCATTTGATTACAAATATTATACACCACTGACTCTCACTTTGAACTTTTCAGTTTAGTCTTATCAGCTTATTGTGAATGATACAATAAGTTCTAGTAACAATGTTGGTGGTTACACCTTTTAACTGGTGCAGAACTGTGCAGACATCTGTCAGTGACAACCTTTAATGATGTCTGGGAGCAAGAATCTAGGAACACAGAGAAAACACAAACAAAACCCAGAATAATACACAGCAGTAATTTCAAAACATATCCAGACCACCAGTTTTGTTGACGCCAAGTCATGTTTAAACTTTGTTTTTCTGGCATTTCTACCCAGTTCCCTTCTCCCTCCACCACACATTCAGTTGGAAAAGGGAAGTGAAACCTTTTTTCCGGGGTCAGGGTTTTTCACTCGATCCCCATGACTATTCCTGTAATAAAGAATGTTAAGGTAAAACTGAAAATTGGGTTGAATGGGTTTGAAGGGTTATGTCAGAGAATATGGTTCCCATACCTTATCATACTCAAGTGACTTATTGGGGATGCTTGGGACTTGTCAGCTAAGTCAGGGTAGAAGACCAGAGAGTGTGTTCCCTTCGTCTGGTAAGGATTACATGCTCGAACTCTTTGTGGATTATGGAGCCTGATAAGAACCAGGACGTCATACGGAGCCCTTCAGTGGACACATGCAGTATCTCCAAATCATTGTCCTGAATTTAATGGGAGTTGCGATAACGAGGCAGTTCCCGAAGCACCATATAAATATCACAAAGTCAGTTGCAAAACAGGAGTTTAGGCATTTGGGGTTCTGCACCAAGTTTGATAGGGAACAGGGAAAATAGAGAATAATCTCTTGGTTTCTTAAATGGATAGAAAAAAAACACATCATGAGGTGTATTCTTGCTTCCTGCCTCTGTGTTGTATGACTACAGTGAGAACAGTCTGGGTGATGTCAGACCTGAACTTATCTCCGCGCTGACACCATCAGATGGGTGAGTTGCCTACGACTTGTTTCTTTAATCAGACTATTGAAAACAAAAGAGATACCACTGACTTAAGCTTATTTCTATCTAGGATAAGATGCAATTGTTTTAAATGTCGTTTTAAACGGCAAGAGAATTGTAATAACATTGGAATTATGAAATACGTGTTGATTGAGTGATGCCCGGAGCCATGTCAACGTTACTGGTTACCTATGGGTTTGGACATTTTAAACCATGCCAACAAAAGTTCTGACTGTTCAAATAAAGTCTAGAAACAACAATTCAATGCTTTGCATGTCTTGTTGTGAGGTTTAACTTTAAACTTACTTGTGAAATACCTGCTAATGTAAGATGTCTGATTTCTCAATACTTCAACTACGACTCAGGCATAACTGTCAAAAGTGTGTTGTCTTTCCATTCACATGACTAGCTTTAAGGTGGAACATTGCCCAACACAAATGTACATACTGTATGGTTCTAAACATGACGAGAGGCTTAGATGCTTGTATGCTTCTCTATGGGCAAAGGATATTAGAAAAGTGTGTGTTTACTCCCTCCTGCTCGAAGCGGTAACAGTGTGGCAACAGTAGGCCGGTGTTGAGTGATGCTTGGCTCATTTATTTGTATTTGATGTAAAATGTGCAAATGCTGTGTGGTCAATGCTTGGAGTGTGACCATTGTGCGGTCAACCGCTTGTCCAGCAGTGTCAGTTTGGTCTATGTCTTCTCAGACTAGGTTGCACTAAGAACTAGGCCTAAATACTCCGAAAGTCGAGAGCGTTACAGTCGCACCATAGGATCCCAATAACATCGACCTTGGGTGTACCATACGTATCTGAGGAAATAACAGTAGAGTTTATCAATTATACATATTTGTAGCACGTAATATAAGCCTGTGCGCAAATACAGTCACCTCCGTTATTATTCCACAGATCGTAAAGTTCAGCAAAAAATATATTATTTATTTAAAACAAACTGCAATCCTGGGTTATATTGAGAAAAAATAAATGGTGAATTAACTACAAAATCACAATTAAGGCCAGTCTCCTGAGTTTTCTACAGAGACCTACTGGTTTACAATCTAAGCGGTCAGTACATGTAAACGAGGGATATTAAGTATCTGGGCTGTATGAAGAGCAGAATGTTCTAGCAGAGTCCTTCTAGTGTGTTCTCAAATTGTAATAAACAATATAGTAAAGTCTCAGTGTTGTTGTTTTAGCAAAACGAGGGGGCAGGGGTCCTGAAAACTGAGGGGACAGTAATTTTTTAACGCTAAACTTTTCCTGTATTTCTTCAGTTGTTGTATTGTTTTTAAGCATTTATAGGCTTTATTTCACAGACACCACAATGAAAACCTTTTGGTTGTCTTCATTAATGTTGCAGATAATTCTGGAGGTGACTGCTCGTGTAGAACTGAGTATCGTTAAATACGAAGTTACATGTTCGCTCGATCGGTTGGGGACCGATCCCAGGCAGGAGAGACAAGAAACCATGAGTCTTTTCCTACCATCCACTGGGTCCGATTCCCCACTGGCTCCTGCCCAGTTTAGCATCCCGGGGACCAGCAGCAGCGATAGCCGGGTGGGGGGCAATTCCATTTCAATTCATGTTACATGAAGAAGCGTAAAGGGGACATTAGAAGGTCCTTTGGAAAAGGAATTGAACCCCACCCAGAAAGATAGTATCTTGTACCCTTTGGTGGAAAACAAACTGAAATTGGGTTTCAGATCAATGCTAGCGTCAGCTCTTATTTAAGAATAAAGCTGAAGGGGGTCAAGTCAATTTATATTTGTCACACGTGTCGAATAAAACAACTTGAGCCTGAAATGCTGTCTTACCAGCTTTATATTACAAGTATGTTTAAGAAAAGGAAGAAAGAATACAACATATAATAATGTTGTTTTAAACAGTTTCACAGTAATTTCAGTTCATCTGCCTGTGCGTCAATTGCATTTGCAGTTGCAATGTGTGGTAGCGTCCGGTGTGTGGTAGTGTGTGGTAGTGTCCGCTGTGTGGTAGTGTGTGGTAGTGTCCGGTGTGCGGTAGTGTCCGGTGTGTGGTAGAGTCCAGTGTGTTGTAGATTCCATTTTGTGGTAAAGTCCTGTGTGTGTTCGAATTGTGGGGTAGAGTCCAATGTGTGTGAGTGGAGTCCAAGCTGTATTCCTGCAGGATGGTTGGGTATTTAATATTCTATTTTCTATACTGCAGGAAAGCCCAGATATAACCATTCCCACTCATTCGTACACTATTTCAACAACTAGCAATGATGAAAATCCTGTCCGTGGGCTTTGTCAATGTGCTCTAGTATATCTCAACACACGGTTGAGTATATCTGCAACAACTTACGTTAAATAGCATAGCAACTTTTAATAAGAAGCTTATGTACTTCTGTTTTCATCAACAACAAACTATATACATCATAATACGAGCAAGTATTCAAGGTAGAAGGTATTGTTATAAAATGAAACATTAGAATAATGAATAAGATTTGTTACAGTCTTCAGTCCCAGCATGTGCACGTGCACAATCTTCGCCAGTTTGTAAAAACAATTTACATTTCTATAAAGCCCTACTTCTTAGAGTGTTAGATATCTTTGCAAGTCTCTGTGTTCCCTGTAGTTAGTAAATGTAATTTTTTTATGTGCTTACCACATCACTCAATGGTGAGTCCATTCAATACTATAGTATTAACATTTAAATCCGACATCTAATCAGCTCTACATAGTACAAAGCCACACTACACGTCCTTTTATGCCAATCGTTCTTTAGGAAATATGACTGTTCAAAGTATGACACTGTTAAATATTGTTCTTGAATCTACTTTTGATCCTAAACTGCAATGTCGCATTGTATTTTAACCAACCAACCTTTAGGCCTGCTTGTTTTAGTCTGGTTTCAATCATAGGAAGCCTGTGTAGCGTGAGCTACAGTTTAATTTGCAACGACGACCAATATTCTTAATTACTGATGGCAAACACTCACACCTAGGAAAGGATTCTCTGGAGCCAAAAAAGAAAAAAACGTGACTAAGACAGTCTAAACATGTGTATGTTATCTACTGTTATATGTTATCTACTGTTGTTATCTACTATATTCTGGCCCTGTCTTGCAGGTGCGTTGACAAAAATCGAGAACAGCCTATCACGCTGTGGCAGGTGCTTCCTTTGGTTTGAGTCAAATAATTTCATGTTTCCAATACTGTGCAAGCAGAAGGAGTCTTTTTCATAATGAGATACAAGGATTCCCTGGTTCATACTTTCATAAACATGAGTAATAGGTATCTCTCTCTGCTGATCGTTTTTCTCCATTCAGAGTAAGACAGCGATCTTCTGTCTGACATTTGGTCCTCCCTCGTGTATTTCCACTCGGGTTGTCGATTTCTAATCGAGCAGGTATACAGTACGGCAGCTCATGACAAAACACTGCTACACCCTGGTTCCAGCAAGGCTGTTTCTACACACTTGCTTTACATTTGACATTCAAAGTAAGATACTCCATTGGAGATGAAACGCTAGAGAGTGGTCCCTGTTCAAAATAAGGCACTACATTCAACATAAACCCTCATGGTCCCTGTTTAAAGTAGGGCACTGTTAAGGAAACAAGGTGCTATTTGGAACACACTGGTTCTTTGATATGGGTTATTTGACACCCCCCTGGCTAATGCTAAATCATTCTGGCAACTTTTTGTGTTTATGATGTTTCAACTGTGACCTCATTTCCCTTATGTAGCCGGAGTTGTTCATCAGGTGTGAAGTTACTCTGAAAATAAAGGAGAGCAAAATGCCTCAATTTGCCTTGGGGTGGTTTATTAGATGTCATTTTTGTGAAAATCTCCTCAAAGTAAACACAGATGTTTAATTCGAACTAGGTGATGTGCACAATGTCTTCACTAGTAAAAATCTGATTATATGTGGAAGGAGTTCATTCACACAAGTAGTCTAAACTTTAAAAGGACATTCACATAGATTTCCACAGAACAAGCATTGCTAGCATTATGCTGATCATGGCCAGTGACAGTTATGCAGAACACTGTGTGTAGTGTCAAAGCCAAGATGGAGTTTTTCGGAGCAGTTTAACAACACAAGGGTTTTAAAAGACCTCAAAATCAGTTTATCTACGCAATGTTTTCACAATGATTGAACCAAATGTCACAACTATGTTATTCTTAGCCTCTATTTCCACTCATTTCCACTGACATTTCGATTGTTTCTTCTTTAAACACAAGATAAGACCGACACGGAGGTATGACGGAATAAAACAACAAGCAACGGCTACAGGCCCAGGTACCTCCTCATGTTGGTCACAGCTCTTCTCTTGTCTCAGGACAACTCCTTTGGCTTAGTGAACCGGAACTCCAGAGGTTGAATGGACCAGCAGATACTTTGCGGGCTTGACAAGGGGGAAACACACACACACACGCACGTAGAGAGATAGAGAGGGAGTTCAGAAGATAGCCAGACAGAAGGAGGATAGAACTAAGAGGAAGAAGAAGCCATCGTTCAGAGGATGTGGGGATGTCTCGAGAAACAAATCACCTCCTCTTCTCTCCTGAACCCCCACACTCTCTCTCGTTCTCTCTTTCGGTAATGACTCTGTGTGGCGAGGACGACGCCTTGATCGGCTCTGACTAACGAGGGAGTCCTCACTTTCAGGTGTTTTCCACAGGAGACTCTTTCCTTTATAATAATGTGTGTTTGGTTCCCATTATGCACCTCACGTACGTTTAGGCTCCCCTACCTTAAAGGGGATCTTCAAGTCTCGAACCATTCTCAGCAGTGCCTAAAGTAGGTGTTTGAGGCAGAGAAAATGAGCTGAACAGGTATCAAGGCACTTGAGACAGGCGTCGCTCTAAAGCACTAGCAAGCGGCCCCATTAGGTGATAATTGAGAGGCAATGGAGGGTTTGGCGCTGCATGTTTCTTCACTTCAGAACAGGGTAGTAGAAAGACAGCGCATAAAAGCGTCTAAACCTCAGAGAGAGATGAGACGTGAGTGACATGTTTATCTGGTCCTTGTTGTGGTTCCTGTCTCCAAACCACCTAAGCTGAGTGTCTCTACAGTTCAAGCTTTTCAGTTGAACAATAGCGTTCGATAGCCATGAAACACCAAGGAATGCTTTTCACTTTTGCTGTTTAGAAATAAAAAGAATACGTTTTTACCTTTTTAGTTTAAGGTACAATCTTGATTAAGACTATGAAAGTCAATATCAGGTCAAATGCTTGTTTTCTTGCGCGTTAAAGTTAATCTTCACAATTCACCGCCAACAATCCAAAGTCTTACTGTTTAGGCTGCAAGACCTTTATCAATTGTATTTTTGATCAAAAAGAAATGTGTCCATCAAACAGTGAGCTATTTATCTGAAATTCACATGAAACAATTCACGTTTTACACTTGTAACAGAACACCTAACATAATCCATAAATGCTCACATATTTCTCAAAACGTAGCACAACTTTCCCTAAGACATGCTTAACGTTTTAATCATTTACCAGACGCTCTTATCAAAACAAACTTGGGATAAATTCCTCACTCAATGGCACCACAACATTTGTTTTACCCCGACCGCTCCGGGTTTCAAACCCCCAATCTTTTGGTTGCTGATCGAACAAACGAAACATTAAACTACCTAACCCTGTTCACTTGAGTTATGCTTTTTTCAAGATTTTTTCAAGAAAAGAGTTTTCTTTACAGTAACTTGTGAACAGTCTGTTAGGAACATGCCGGTTCACAGGTGGTATACCTGTCTCTGGGGTTTTACTGTAAGTATTGAGTGCAGACAAGATCCCAGTAGGTCTGCAGAAATATGCAGTTAGGAGTGTATACGCACCATATGGAGGCACAGATGTTCCTCACCCAAATACAATGCGCAAAGTTTGATAGGCTGTATTTAAACCCTATTATGTAGCATTTTATTCACGCAAATAGGTTTGAGTTTTGTATAGAAGTAAACTCACAACCACATACCAAGGTTTCTTTACTACAGGCTTGGACAGAAAGTGCGTACTTGTTATGACAATGTCTATAATCACACACTGTTTTGACTTCATTTGGGTTTTTTGAGGAACGTTTGGATCACAGAACAATGGTCAATTTCTCATTTTGGTCTCTAGTGGGAAACATTTAGTGACTTTTGTATAGAACAAAGCTCCCATTCCCGTTTCATTGATGTAGCATCAATGGGTGATTGAGTATGATTTTCTTTAAAAGAACATGCATCATATTTGATATATTTTAGATGAATCACACTTGTTTAAGTCTTTCACGTAACACATAGGTTCTATAGATAGTATATTGTGTAAAATATAAATTGAAATATAATTTAAATTGAAGTTAAAATGTAATTGAATTATTTTTATTCTCACACAGATGTAAAATAAGTTTCGTACTCTAGCAGGTTATTTTCCTACAGATACCAAGTATGGAATGGATAATTGACCCATATTCGTAAGGTTCTACGATAACACTAGAAATGCTTCCATTATTAGTTATAAGATACAATAAAATCTTGAATTTAGTCTCATTGAGATTATTGTCAATGTTAATCTATCATATTAAAGCAGTTAATAATGGCAAGGGAAATGTATATAATTGCATGTATTGTGTAACAATATCATTAACAATTGCTATGCTATATGCTATATTTCATTAAATCTGTATGAACACTACAATATACATCCTGCATTAGGTCCTGCTGTTTAACAATATTTTTCTGTAATGATCTCATCTAGTCTAGATTCATAAAAAAGCTCATGATTATGTGAATAATGTATTTTCGTATTGCTTTCATAAAACAATTACAAGCAACCAAATCTCAAGAAATATAAATGTGGACGGAAATGTGGACGGCAGCTCTGTGCATGTGTCTGTGGACAAACTTGTTGTTTGTTTTAATCCAAAATTATCTCCGGCATGGCTCTCCAAATATTTCAGAATGAGAGAATGCCGCAAGCTACTCATTGTATTGCTGTTTTTTCTTTTGGCCTTCCATGTACAAGAGAAAACAACGGCCAATTAACCAAAGTAGGGGCCCCGAACATTCCGTTTTTCCCAAAATTACATTCTTGGTTTTATTGTTTCTTGATTTTATTTTCTTTAATTTACAATTTGATAGGGACACGTGTTAAATGTTCTGAATCAATCCCAGAATAAGTTATTTTTGGTTTGGAAGAAAAATAGCAAATTTTGGTTACCAACTAGGATGTTTTGTGCATTACTGTTCCTGCCAAATAATAATAAGATAGACAAGATACCGTCATGTAGCACGCTTGGCTTTTCAGTATTGGCAAAATGGTGCTGGGTAATGTAAATTTGGTGTTAATGAGATAATAGCTGGGAGCCTGTGTGTCTTAACCTTGTAAGATGTGTTCATGACTGTTTGCTGTGGAACACATTAGAATTGCGTGTACATTCAGAATTATTTGGCAAGTTTCTGGTATCTTTCCCGGATACATTTGGATGTGTTACTGACCCCAATAAAACATCAGACCTGATGTCGACAACAGGCAGATCGCAAGCTACCAGTCATTTAGCTGCGAGTTTCAGTATTTATTAAAGCATTACGTTTAACTTATAGGATTGTCTTTTACCAGTGGTTGTAACTTTGATCCACGGTTGCAAGACACATTTCTGTGAGGAACTTGGATTCTGCCACCAAGTGTAAGGTTTGTTCTGCCCTTTGATTGTATCAGTTTACAATCTTTTTGGGATTAAATGTTTTCCCTGCTGCTTAACGGGCTGTTATCACTAAACACTGTGATCATATTGTTAAAAAAGTGATAATGTTAAATGTACGATCTATGCAAAGTGGCTCTAAGGGCAGGCAAAAATAAATGAAATGGACTGAGTATACTTGAGTTTGGTTCAATGCAATTTATATGATGATAAAATCAATGAAGATAATAATTAATGTGAGTCTGATAGTCATCTGAGTGGTGTCTATTTTGTTATTAGTGACTGTCTCTGATCAAATATGCTAACGGAAAATGTAGCTAAGACGGTCCACCCCTTTTTTTAGCCAGTCAAACGTTTACAAATTTTGCCTCAATTCACTTGACTAATTACGGTACATTTCCTGATTCGTTTTAGGCCAATAAGTAACGAGGGAGGTGCAACCGGCTTTAAAAGCAACATTGTTTCTTTAGAAGTCCACATTTCCGCCTGGCTCTTGTCGTCGCTGGCAAGGAACCCTCAACGATTTCCATCAATCGTAAGTATAGAAAAACAAGCTAATTACCATGGAATGAGAAATTTTGTAATTTCAGCAACTGTATGATCGATGTAAAACATAATAATAATACATGTTAATAATGATAGTAATAACTGTTTTTCATTGTTTTGACAGTTCGTCAATTGTTTTTATATTTTCTATGTCCAAATCAAATTCCAGGGAAAATATAGTTAATTATGCATTCATGTAGGAATACTTTATTTAGTATATGTAACATATTCAGTGTGAGGGCACAGTATGTCCGCAGTGCATTTAAACAGAACTAAAATATGTTGTGCCACAAAATAACTACAGCAAGAAGACACATTTAGACGTGGCGACTTATGTACTTACCTGTTGACAGCAGCAAAACAGATATTCCCTAGTTTCTTTGTCACATTATTTTACAAGGTACTTCATATCATTCAATGACAAACTTTTAAGATACTGTAAATACTATCTCTGAACTGTTGCTACTATATCCATAGACTCATCTCTATTATCTCGGCCTGTCTCGTCCATTTCATATAATGTCCCCCGTCTTATAGATGTGACAGGGCTTTCACCAAATATACACACGTGTCACAACAAAACAACTCATTTCAAATTTCCAACATTTATCCTTTTAATGAAGGTCCCTCTGGTAATCGCTTTTAATTGGCGACATTCGTTTGGTGTCGTGTACGATACATTGAGATGATCAGAGTTCCATGACTTGAACATTGTGTGATTGTTCCGGAACCTTTTAGCACAGGCCAATCACATACTTCTCCGCACTGCCTGTCTGCTATGTCCTCTCCTTCCCCTCAACTTCATCACAGACATGAACATAAGCCTTCCTGGGTTAAATGTTCAGGTATCCTCTCTCTTCTCTTTCTCTCTCCTTCCTGGGTTAGATGTTCAGGTATCCTCTCTCTTCTCTTTCTCTCTCCTTCCTGGGTTAGATGTTCAGGTATCCTCTCTCTTCTCTTTCTCTCTCCTTCCTGGGTTAGATGTTCAGGTATCCTCTCTCTTCTCTTTCTCTCTCCTTCCTGGGTTAGATGTTCAGGTATCCTCTCTCTTCTCTTTCTCTCTCCTTCCTTACTGCATTTTGTTTCTGGAAAAATATATGGCCAATTTGAAATTCATGCCTGCGACACGTTTCAAAAAGGTTAGGATTGGGGATTGTTACCACTGGCATGCATTACCTCTTTATTTTAACAATACTCTGTAAGCGTTTGGGGACTGAGGAGACCAATCGTTCCCAAATCTATTGGACCAATCGTACCAATAGTTTTAAGAATGAAATATATTCCCATTCACGCTACTCAACAGTTCGGGGTCTCCGTTGTCGTATTTGTCGTTTCATCAAAAGCCGCCAAATGTTTTTAATGGGGGGTCAGTTGTGGACTGCAGACAGGCCCGTTTAGCATCCAGACTCTTTTACTACGGAGCCATGCTGTTGTAGTATGTGCAGAATGTGGTCTGGCATTGTCTTGCTGAAATAAACAAGGCCTTCCCTGAAAAAGATGAAAACCTGTATACATTGCTCTTGTTCAGCATTAATGGTGCCTTCATAGATTTGCCATCTACACTAATGCCTCCTATATCTACACTAATACCTCCATCCACACTAATGCCTCCTATATCTACACTAATACCTCCTATATCTACACTAATGCCTCCTATATCTACACTAATACCTCCATCTACACTAATGCCTCTTATATCTCGGATGCTGGCTTTTGATAAGAAGATGGATGATCCCTCTCCTCTTAGTCTGGAGGACACGGCGTCCATGATTCCAAAACATGTTGATTCATCAGACCACAGAACAGTTTTCTACTTTGCCTCAGTCCATCTCGAATGACATTGGACCCGGGGAAAGTGACGGATCTGTATCTTGTTTATATATGGTTTCTTCTTTGAATGGTAGAGATTCCATTTGTGGATGCAGCGATGTACTGTGGTTTTCGGAGGAGTTTCAGACCCCATGTCATTATTTACACTGCAGAATCTTGTCTGTTTTATTGCAGGTCCGTCTGAGGGCCCAAAGATCACGGCCATCTAATATTATTTCAGCATTGTTTTTTTTTCATTTTCATTCCACCTCAATGAATGTTCATATGATGAAGGCAGTCTAATGAACAGATTATTACAATTTGTCTTTTTACACATTTTAGTAAAGACTGAAATAATTGGATGCGTCACTTATAGTCAGCAAAGAAATCCTGATAATGGTACAGAACATATTATAATGAGCTATCTTGTATGCAAATTTCTTTTTTTAAAACAGGGTCACAGCTGATTTCATCTCACTGCATGTGAAAAAAGGCAGTGATTGTTTTACTAAAATCTTGTGTGTGAGGACCAAAACATTCCTCTATACAGAATCCTACCAGATCCTTGATGTTATTTGCCTGTGCTTACTGACTGACCTTTCCATTCAAACCGCAGGTTCCCAATAGGTTATAAATGTGCAGACTAATACTGACATCAGAAAATGTTGTTTTTGTGAACTTGAACTTGACAAAGGCCCAGCACCAGTAAAAGCAAAATGTTTCCATTTCAGTCATGCAGATGCTCTGCTCCCAAGCAACATACAGAAGTAATTAGAACTTTTCAAGGAAAAAGGGGCAGGATTTTTTCTTTGCCTGCCCGATTTAGAAAATCGTAATTTGCTACAGGGTAATTGTCTGCCTGTGCATACAACACACTGACCAGTGGTGTATGTGAGTCTAGAGCTCCGTTTAAATTTGATCTGAACCAAATGCTGGTTCTAATCTAATTAACATAGCTGTTATTCTATGTAAATGCAAAATTCTGGTGTTTTTATAATTAGAATGAAAATGAAGCATGCAATGTAGCTTAGAATTGTATTATATTATACAATCCTTTTTTTCATCACTGTTGATGTTTTCGTTCCACTTTTCCTGGTAGCAAGTTTACGTACTTAATAAAAAAATTGGTGACCAATAGGCAGGGCTCCTCAGAACAGTGACGTATCACGCAATGTTCAGGTTAACGCAAAGAAACACTGGACCAGGGAGGATCTAGCGGTCTCCTGCTATTTCAGCCAACTATCTCTTTTAAATAAATATATTTAGAAAATAATAAAAAACTGAATAATATTGAATCTAGGCCTGTAATATAGAATCATTTTAACCCAGCCTGAGCTGTGATCCCGTTTCAGTAGTTTGTTCAAGCGTTTTTCAGAGGTGAAAATTCATGTCTTGAAGTATGCGAGCGGGTTTCTGTTGGTCGTTCACACAACCACACACGTTGCAGATATTTCATCATTTGAAGAGACAGCGTTGGAAAGAGACCGAGCGTATGTCCAAATTATAATTCGTCGTATGCCGACTCGTATACCCATGGAATGCCTGATGGTCAGGGCTGAGACCACCCCGGTCAACTCATCCATTTAACAACAAGGATCCTGACTAAGGTGTCGATTATGCATTGGCTTTCTGCTAAAGGCACTCGGTGCATCCAATATCATCGCCCACGTTGACAATAGCACCTGGAGCAGCTGATTTAATAGAGCTAACACCTTGACCCCCGACTTCGACTCGACATTGATACCTGATTTAGCCGATTAAGTTCTAAGTTACCTAAATATATACATTTTTTCTTTGAATTTACATCTCTCTGGCGTTATTTTGCTTTGTTTGAATGCAAGTGTAGGGAAAGTTTGCTTCAGGAACAGCGGGCCAGAGTTCATCCCATGTGCACCTGAGGCAGAACTCTAAAACACAGGCCAGGAGATTTTTAATAACTCTATGTTAACTTTCTGTATGCTCTTAAATCACGACATGCACAAACGGATACATTCGTCAGGATTTGACTGTACTCTGTTCACACACAGGATGAGAGAAGAAGCCTTTGGATAATGTAAAAGGTGCAAGAAAAAATGAAGTACGACTTACAAAAAGATGAAAGCACAGCGTGCATAGACACATAACACACCTACAGTATAGTTGTCTCTCTGACACTCATGCACACACACAACATAAGACAGAAAAAACACAGCTCAAACACGACCGTAGACCACACTCCCGGCACCCGATAGGCATTGTGGTGTTTTTCTTCTTTTTTTCAAGCGTGGAGAAATCCGCCTTTCGTGGAACAGGGGAGGAAGAGCCGGGGTGGGAGGTGGAGGAGTAGGGCTGGGGCTAGGGATAAGAATCTACACCTCCTCAAATCAGGGCCCACCGCAGGCTCAGTGCTTGCCCTCACCCCCACCTCCCTCCCTCTGTCTTTGGTGTGTTTCTCAGCTGAAGCCCACCACAAAGCTTCTGCAGACCCCCCCCCCCCCCCCCCCCCCCCCCCCCCCCCCCCCCCCCCCCCCCCCCCCCCACCCACCTCCCTCCCCTGTTCGTCGTCTCTCTCAAGCTCCGTGAATCAGAGACCACCACAAAACCCCTTTCCTCTCTGTCACTGAATCACAGAACGGGGAGCTAGAATGGCAGGGTGAATCTGTTAAATAGGCTTCCCAAGGATGCACAAGCAAAGGAAGTTCATTTAAATCAGTGAAATTACAATTTCTTCATTTCCCTTAAAAGTGCTTAGTATATCATATACCCAGGGGATAAATTGGGCCGGAGCCAACAGGCGCTAAGCTCCTTCACATATGGTTGAAATCAGACCTAGGAGGAGCTGAGCTCCCACACCACTTTACCTGGCCTGCAGTTTCACATTTTAGTAGACAGTAAGTCCCATTTAAACCTTAGCATATTGCTATGTATGTATTTTCATTTTGTTTGTTTCTCAAAGGGACTATTTGTAAAACTATTATTATACAACTAGCATAAAATGACCTGGAGACATCTGTGGGGAAAATTCTGAGTTAGTTTTAAATATGCTGTTTGAGTTGCTGAATTGTGCATCCATGTGAACTAATAATATTCCAATATTTGTTGAGGCATGTTGAGGAGGACACACATTCTTCATTGACTTGTATTGACTTATATTCCAAGTAGACGATCTAATCGCCTAGTATCAGTTGATGAGATATCTCTTTTTCTTGAAACATTATTTGCACTTCAGCGACAGTAAAAAATTAAAATGTGAATTAAAAAAGTTTTCTCACTCTTTCATTACTTTTTCTTTACAGGAGAAAGAAGAAAATGAAGTGCGTTTCAGGATTCCTTCCTATCCTTTTTGCATTGTTCATCTCAGCAACAGGTTAGAGAAAATTACACTGCAGAGTGAAATGTTTTATGTTTGTTAAATAGCAATTGATATTGTGTAAAGAAATGTTTCTTATGTTGGTCATTTATCAGGCACCCCTATACATTTTCATATTATACCGTACTATGTTGCACTAACCGCTGTTCTGAAACAATTAGTTATTCTCTCAGTGTTCAATTCTAACTTCCACTTAATATACATTTTTCACTTAGTTCTGCAGTGAAAGTTGTTTGTTTCAGTTGAAGCCAATAACACTGACAGCAACCTGTCTGTCATTGTTCGGACTGTGACCTGATTCTTGACTTCTTGTCCCCTCAGGAGCTGAACACGTTGAACTGTATGCTCAGGAAGGAGGTACCGTGACCCTTTCCCTAACAAAGTGGGATAAAAAAGAAGTGTATGTAAAATGGTTCTTTGATTCAGATCTTGTGGTTTCCCGAAACCCTTTTGGTGATGCTCAGCCAGGTGAGTAGGTTAATCAGTGAGTGCAATGTAAAAATGAAATACTTGTGTCTCTACAGATTATTTCAATGTTGGCATGAATGTGTCTGAGCTGGGGTCAATGTGACATGATAATGCAACAATTACCACCACTTATTCTGTGTGATAACGACCTCTTTCTCGATTTGCAGTTGAACAGTGGAAAGGCAGATTGTCTCTGTCAAAAGATGACTTCTCCCTTACAATCACAGGAATCAAACTGGAAGAATTCCAGTCTTTCAAATGCGAGCAGTTTATATCCGTCCCGAAAGAAACCAGAGTCACCACGTTCACACTTCACTCTAGTAAGTGAACAAAAAGGGGATTTTGACTTTGAGAAACCCAAGGTGCAATTATTTCAGTGTTTAGTCGCCATCGTGTGGAGGAAACAAATACTGCATGCCTAAAAACACGTTTTAACTTTATAGAACAGAAAAGTGGTCAGAAATAGAAACGACAGGTTTGTGCTAAAACACATGGATGTTTGTTGTACCTTTGACTTTGTATAACCGTCCGTCATCACTCTCTATACCCCGCCCCTCTCTTAGTAAGCATAGAACGGCCAGCCTATCTCCTGGCCGGGGAGACTCTTACTCTGACAATTACCAGACAGAAAAAAATACCGGGGGCTAAGATAAGATGGCTGGATCCCAAGCAAAAACAGAGGGATTCCCAGAGCAAAAATTCCCACCTGACAGTGAGGGCTGTGACCGGTGAAGACAATGGAGACTGGACATGTGTGGTGACACACGAGTCGGACAGGAAAATCCACGTCAAAACCCACGTCACCGTGATAGGTACCACTAGGCCATTTGTGCTCTTCTAGATCCATCATTGAGCTGTGAACAGAGAGGTCACCTTTACCACCTCTCACTCTCTCTCCTCAGACCTCTCCCCGGCTCCTCCCCAACCTCTCTACAGCTCCCCATCCTCTCCTCCCTCTCTTCCGTGTGTCTTTCCTTCTCACAACTCCTTGCCAGACCTCTATGCTAAAGGCCTAAGGAGTGTCCGCTGGACCTTTACCGCTAGCCAGGCAGAAGGCACCCACCCTGAGGATGTTCTCGCCACCTTCAACCTGGACACTCGGAACTGGATGGTTTATACGAATAAAAGCCTGGATCTCTCGGCCATGCAGAAAAACCCACTGGACTTCACCCTAAAGATAAAAAGCCTGGCGCCGGGCGATGGAGGCAACTACACCTGCACATTGGAGTTTAACAAGACGCACCTCAACAGCATAAATAACAAGATCCAACTTGAGGTGTTACATAGTAAGTCAAGCAACTCTCTAATAACTATATTATACCTTCATTTATGCGGACAAATCAAGTCAGAGCTATTTTTACTGCAGAGGCCTGGTTTAAGAAAAGCCATCACAATGGGCCTGGGTTTGAATTGCCTCATTGCCGTCCAATGAAGTTGGACCTAAATCCCAATTGGCTTGCAGTTTCTCTATGACCACCCAATTAAGATGACTTTAGAAATGTCCCAGTCCCAGTCAATCCGAGGTGTATACTAGGCTACAACAAGTGAGTGAGAACAAAACTCAAAGCTGCATGACAGACTGAACCCAGAGGGTTTGAGTGCACAGGTGTACCACTTGTTCCCTTAACCCTCCGTGACCTCCCACCGCTTCCTTCACTCCCCTTCCTGACAATGTCTTTTAAGAGGTAATCCATTTGTCCCGCTCTGTGAACACGCTAATAGCGGCTAGACTGCATTTCCCTCCTGTCATTTGTCCGGAACAGTCTGTCCCTCCTTTGGTGCTTGGGCAGTCTAAGCCCTTATCTGCTTCATCTGCCTGGTGGGTCTAATTCAGTGGCTGACACACCTATTGAGCTATGCCTGTTTGATGTAAGGACATCATGGGTTTTCTTGCTCGCAGATAATCTGCCAGCTGAACGAAATCACTTTTCAGTTATTTATCTCTACATGTTTTGTAACAATTTCTGTCTGTTCTTTGTCATGTCAAACTGGACACTTTCTCTCACTCCTTTCTTCCCTTTCTCTCACTCCTTTCTTCAATTTCTCTCACTCCTTCTTTACCTTTCTCTCACCCCTTTCTTTCCTTTCACTCACTCCTTCTTTCCCTTTCTCTCACTCCTTCCTTCCCTTTCTCTCACTCCTTCCTTCCCTTTCTCTCACTCCTTCTTTCCCTTTCTCTCACTCCTTTCTCTCACTCCTTCCTTCCCTTTATCTCAACCCTTTCTTCCCTTTCACTCACTCCTTCTTTACCTTTCTCTCACTACTTTCTTCCCTTTCTCTCACTCCTTTCTTCCCTTTCTTTCACTCCTTCCTTCCCTTTCTCTCACTCCTTCTTTCCCTTTCTCTCACTTCTTCTTTCCATTTTTCTCACTATTTCTTTCTCTTTCCTCACTCCTTCTTTCCTTTTCTGTCATTCTTTGTCTCTTTCTGTATTTCCTCCAGTTGTTGCCTCTCCTGGTACCAATCTGTCTGAAGGTCATGACGTCAACCTGACCTGCAGTCTGGGCCATCCCCTGAACCCTGACCTGACACTGAAATGGAGCCCTCCAAGACAACCCTTTCCGAAATCCAATGGTCCCCTCCTCACCATACGGGCGAGGGCAGAATACACTGGGGCTTGGAGGTGTGAACTGTGGAGGAACACCACCAAACTGATGTCAACAGATATCCGACTGAAAATTGGTGAGAAAGGAGAAACAGGATGTTACAGGAAGTCAGGATGTGGTTCAGGGGCCAGGGTGAAGTTGAGGTTCATGAATATTGAGGCTAGGGGAAATGAACCTCATTGTGGCTACCTTCACGCTTTCTGAAGCAACTTTTCAGACATTTTATACTACTAAAGAACAAAGCAAACATCCTGAGGCATAATTTCGATAAAACGTCAACTAAAATATTATATCCCAAAATTAAAAGGAGGTTTCACTTAAAACTTTAGTGTTGCTTTATTGATTCGAAAACAATATAAAGGTACTAAAAGAGGCAAAGGTTGCACACTGATTCTGTCTTGACGTGGGGCTTTTGGACAGATCCAGCCCCAATAGCCGCGTGGCTGTTGATCACCATCTGCGCAGCAGCCGTGGTTGTCATCCTCATCCTCACCGTCATCCTCATCCGACGTCACCGAAAGGTAGTTGATTTAATCATATCTATAGCTGAGGCGATAATCTTTGTTTCCATCCTAACCTCTGTTGGCTTCTGTTGGAACTGGCAGTGAGTTGTTCTGTTGGAACTGGCAGTGAGTTGTTCTGTTGGAACTGGCAGTGAGTTGTTCTGTTGGAACTGGCAGTGAGTTGTTCTGTTGGAACTGGCAGTGAGTTGTTCTGTTGGAACTGGCAGTGAGTTGTTCTGTTGGAACTGGCAGTGAGTTGTTCTGTTGGAACTGGCAGTGAGTT
>JACXGK010008666.1:9092-21897 GCA_016801125.1 Novumbra hubbsi | reverse complement strand
AGTACACCAGTGATACTGAGCACCTGCTGATATCACTCACTAACATACATGAAGTCATCATTTCAGATGAGTGATAACAGTACACCAGTGATACTGAGCACCTGCTGATATCACTCACTAACATACATGAAGTCATCATTTCAGATGAGTGATAACAGTACACCAGTGATACTGAGCACCTGCTGATATCACTCACTAAAAATATATGAAGTCATCAATTTTATTAACCCCATTAGAAAATCATCATTCATTTTAAAGGAGCTTTTCGCACTGAGTATGTTTCACCTTAGCGTGATGCAACTTCACTTCAATAGTAAAGGATTCCAGCCAGGGAATTGAAGTCCAACAAGGGCTAATTCAATTATTATAAGGGAAAACTTAACCCAATGCGATGGCTGGAACGATAGGACTGGCACTCTTAACAAGCTCGCCTTAATCATAAAGTAACACCAGCTTTTTTACGCCCTATAATTGATATTTAATTTTAACATTTCAATTTATGATTTGACTGTCTGTTCATTCCATAGTGCTCAGAAGAGTCGTTAAGATTCAGGACTAGCCCGGGGTTCATGGTGGATATATAGCTGGGCCCAATGTGCTTCACTTGTGCTCTAATAAAGAGTGGGGATTTATGCTTCTACCCTTTGGTTACTGGTCTACTGGAACACACACTCAGTAAATCCCCAGATGGTTGCAATTCCACATACAGACCCTGACAGGCCGACCCAAACCTCACATACCCAGAATCACACTACAAACCCACAGGGATTAACATCAAATTACGTTGTTAATGTTCATCCCTTAAAAGCTGTTCGGTGTGAGGCTCTCACCTGGTCAATTACACCTGAACTCGCCTCGTTGGCTTGGGGTAACGTAGCTGCCCTTCTTTCAGTGGGACCTCTCCGTTAGACACCCTATCCTATTGCCTCTCTCGCCCCCCCCCCCAATACTCCTATGACAAGATGATCATCCATACCCAGCCCTGCCTCACCACTGCCCCATTAGCTGTGGTGTATCCAGTCCCTCATTAGGCGGGAGATAGAGAGGGCACAGGCGGCTGATCGCTCCACGTGCCAAACACGACACCGGCCCCAGCTGCTAACAGAACATCGTTCCTTCTCTCCAGCCTGATGAATGCTGATAGTGAGACCAGACCTCAACCAGTGGCAGGGGTGATGCTGGTTCTGGTGTGTACACAGCCAGGGAAATCTGCAGGAATGGCTAATATATTTACCAGTGAGGACTCTCCCTGTCCCTCCCCCTGCACCTGCCCCCAGCCCAGGACCGCATGGCCATTTGTCACAACCCTTTTTTCCTCCTCTCTCTCGTATTCTCTCAGCAGACACTCATGAGCTGGTTAATGACTATGACAACAATTTGGGGAGGATGGATGCATCACAAGCTCACTGAATGATGGCTGTGGGTGGCTAATGCCTGTTTGTGTGTGATCTCTGTGTAGTGCTACTGAGTCTAAGGCGTTGTTGCAATACAACCACCCTAGAAATGACATTTTGAGTATCTGAACACCAACACGGTAGGAATCATGATGATGTTCCTCATAAAGATGTTCCTCATGATGATGCTCCGTCTGGAGAGCAGTGATCTGAACAATGTCCTCACAATGATGTTCCGTCTGGAGAGCAGTGATCTGAACAATGTCCTCACAATGATGTTCCGTCTGGAGAGCAGTGATCTGAACAATGTCCTCACAATGATGTTCCGTCTGGAGAGCAGTGATCTGAACAATGTCCTCACAATGATGTTCCGTCTGGAGAGCAGTGATCTGAACAATGGAACCACAATTCCTAATAAAGATCAGTTTTTGTTCTGTCCAACTGTCTTTTATCACAGCATCATACTTACAGTACATCCCACTATAACAAGCTTGTTGGAATATTTGACGTCCTGATTGTCGGATCCTGGGTCAGAGCAGGAAGAGGTCTGTCCAGTAATGACACTGTTCTTAGACAGTAGGAGTATTTTAGTATTTTCTCCCCATGAGGAGTTATGCGTGTGTAGGGAGTGGCTGCAGAACAACTCAGAGGGAGTGCAGGACTCGGCGTGGCAGAATCAATTTGCTTTGATCAAAGGGAATGGACTTTGATGAATGCTGTTCATTAGGCACACTACAGTGAGTTTACTAGAAATAACTTAGGGACAAAGAGGCAGAGAACAGGAGTGAGAGCCAAAAGGGGGAGTGTTGGAGGGGGAGAGGGAGTGCAGTAGAAGGAGATGAATACAAAGATGAACACACGTTCCTCTCATCTCAACCCTAATGACAACATACAAGGTCTGAGGAGGTCACACCCTGATGCAGTAGAAGACATTTCCTCAGCTTTGACCATTTTCCACAAGTGACGACATCATATGGAAGTCCTGTACGAGCCCATTATGAACACCACTCATATTCCCTGATCAGTGCAACACGTTACTTGAACATTTCCCAAAGTCACCACTAAGGGGAGACAACCCTCTGATAGAAATAGCCTCAGTCTGCTCACGCCTCTACCTCAGAAAACTTTCTCCACTTTTTTCAGCTATGTGGCTGTTTTGGAAATGTATTCTTAAATAAACAGGCACTTTGTCAGTGGGAGAAAACAGAGTGTCTTAATCTGGGGGCATGAATCATGTGTGGTCATTAAACAGAATCACTTGGTGGGCTCACAGAGCGGCCCTGCTGACTGATGGATGTCCGCCTGCATGAGGCTGACAGACACAGAGTGGGAAATGAGAGATGAATTTACCTTCCCCCTCATTAATATCACAGCCCGGATTAGAAGAGTCAACTACCGATACCTTTGCCTTTATGTGAGCCTGTACACACTCCCCGCTCAGGAGTCTGTGCACGGATACTGTGTATACAACATGTAGTACACGTATGGCATGGGAAACTCTTCACGCTTTATTGCTATGGCTTAACAGAGTCCAAAAGCAGATTTGCTGTGACTGTATGGAATGCCAAACAACAATATGTCTCCTGTGTGTGCGACAGAAGTGTGCGAATTGATTTGCTATGCAGGCTGCCTACGTCTTTGCTGAGGAATAAGGTATGTGGAAGGAGAAGCAGATGTCAGCATCTGTTTTCTGAAATACCTGAGATTCAATTTCAAAGATATGAAAACCATTTTAGGGAACTGGGTTTGGGTTATAAAGAGGAAAGATTACAGTCCACACACGGAGAGTCTAAACTTGGTATTTTCCATTCCTTTTCATTCATAGAGCAGGTCTCACAGATAATACATTAAAGCCCCCCGACTGTAATAACAAGGATGTTTCTCCTAACTGTCTGGCTGTTAATTATCTTTTCATTGCTGAAAACATGCGAAACACATGCTGAAATTATCAAAATCTTAGATAAGCAAGGCTTTGTACAACTTGTTAAGGTGTTTTGCACCTCAATAAGTATTATTTAGAAGGTTTAACGGTGGAAAGCTAGCATGATTTGTTACATTTGATGTTACGCTTAGCTAACCACTCAGCCCGTCAGCAATTTCACGTCAAACGAAAGGGGTGTTGTTAACCAGTGCAGCACATACAAAGTGAAATATCTTTTAGCAAAGCTAGCTACTGTAAAGTAGCTACAGTAGCTAGCTGCTGTTATGTGTTTCTTTCACGATTTCACAATGCAGAGAAGGATTTGTTTATTATCTAAGGTTGTGTGATAAGCTTGCTAGAAGTGAAATATGGTTCACAATCAAGTATTATAATTTTCAGTTATCTTGGCGTGACTTGCCATCTTTGTGTGACAGTTGAACCCTGTAGCTCAAAGGTTGTGCAAGACTGCTCTGTCCTATCGATGGCCGACACAACAAAATAGAAAGCAAATGTATGTCACCATGTAGAAAACCGAGCAAAAGGTATTTACAATTCCCTGGACGGAACATAAATGATTAATTACCCTGAGACAACACCATATAAAGCGAATGACGAGCCCAGACCCAGCACAAAAGAACATATATGACTTAAACATTTTGATTATAGCAAGTAATTTAAAAATAACAACTCTGCATTTGTATATAGGCATATTGTAATACATTTGCAGTATATACTCCTTATTCAGCCTGCTAGTATCTAAGATACCACCTAAATAATATTTTTTACAGCCCCATCTCGATCTCCTAGCAACCTTAACAATAGTGTTCTAAAGACTTACTTATTTATAATTGATGTTCAACAAAATAGCCCCCACCTGAAGTAAACAGAAACATTGCTCTGTACATTACAAATGAAGTATTTATTGCCAACAGGTGAAAGAAATAGGTGAAGAAGTAGGTGGATCTGAAAGTCAATTTATTAATTTTTTAAGCTGTTTTCATATATTTCATATTTGTTAACATTGCTATTTAATCAAAGATCCAAATGTTTTTAGTTTGGTGGACTGAAAGACTCCTTTTAGGACCTCTATGCTACTGTGGACAGATAACTCAGTGTTCCTCTCTATTCTTTCTTACACTTGCAATTAAGGGACTCTGTTCTCTGCTATCTTTTCTCCAATTGTTCTTAAAGGGCATCTCTTAAGTGATAATGGGCAAAGGCAGAGTGGTTTTGAAACCATCTCAAGCGGTTCGAGAGCGTATTTGGGGAATAATCAAATAGAGGAGAAAGATAGAAAAAAGATTGTCTCTTTTAAACACCCTCATCCAGTTAGAGGATCCCCTCTAATCATCCAGATTCCACCTTGAGTGTGAGGGGGACGATAACCATTCTTTGGCTGGTGCTTCTCAAAAGAATAATGTCTTAGGAACATCATATATTCTCATTTGATACTATTCAACAGCACATCTTTTTGTGACCTTGGTCTAATGTCATACCTCCAGTTTCCCCTCATTCTCCTCCCCCTACATTAGGGTGTGCTATCAGCAGCACGCCCATTGCCAAGTCAATATGCCATTCGAATATTCTCGTCCAGCACTGAAAACTTATTTTGGTCAGGGCAGCTTAAATGTACAGGCGGATCTGGGTTTTTGATGTAAGCCTAGGCTAAAGATTTTTTTGTTTATTGAGTCAAATTAGGGGCCCGGGAAAATGTTATGTTTGGCGGTTAGCTGTGATGTTCTCCATGTCCACACTACAGTAGTAGCCTGTCAAAACGGTAAAAGGAAACGGAAAAAGCCTGCCGAAAAAAGAAAACCACGGAAACTGAAAAGAGCTTTGAGACCAAAAATGATACAAAAAAGCACACTTATGGCGTATTCCTGGATCACGTGGATCAGCTCCAGGTCGCTCCGCTAGCTTTTACAGAATGTCATATTGCTAATAATGTCTAGGTTTAGGCTGCTTCATTAATATGTGAGTTTTGAAGCCTGTCTGGAGTGATGTGTTGATCAAGACAGAGAATGAGGAGATGAACACAGGCAAATTGGTGTTCCACACTTCCACACAATTCCACACTTCACCTCCAATAATGCTTTATGTCAAAATATTTAATTAAATGTAAAAAATGTTAAATCCTGTGGCAAAAGCTGCCTGATTACACATTGTGTAATTGGTAGTTGTTAGCTAACTGACCGTTGTTAATTAATGAACTGACTGTACAAGGCTGTTATCGCATCATCATCATATCAAATTAACATAGGCCATCTTTTCATTTAATGTTTTAAATAACTTTCAGTGAAGTGCAGTATTTCCCGAATTGCCCTCTCACGCACCCGGGGAATTCTGATAGAACAATATACCGTATGTACTACACAATACAGATTTATCTACTTTATATTGATGATTAATATTAAAGTCATCAAATTACAAAATGTGTGTTGCTGTGCAGATCTGGCGTTTAATTGAGATTCACTCAATGTTGTTAAATCTGATTTTGTATTGGCTGGTATGCCTATAGAAGATTGTTTACTGTTGTTGATGGATCGTGACATACACGGGACTGGTGTTTGTGGGGGGGTTCAATACGGCTTGCAGCCCAGGGGTACCTGGGCATGTTAAAACAACTCTACTCTTGGTTGACAGGAAGTAGCTATCTTTCTTCTGTGCCATAGTCATGGCATACAACCCACAGTGAACATGCGCCCACTAAATGAAGAGAACAATGGGTGGAGATTGGCATTGTGGCAAGAGAAGGGAAGGTCTGCTTGTGAGAACCCCGTTCAGCCGGAGGTGGCCCACTGTGTTGGGTCTATGCCATGCCTGCTGCTCACGGCTGATATCAACCTGAAAACCCAGAGAACCGGGTCTGATGCACTGATCGCACTAGGACCTTAGACACACACTGACACAGACGGTGAGACAAAGAGAGTTTGTGTGATGCCGATGAGACCCGTGTCCAAACACAGAGCTCTGAAACACCTTTTGATTTCAGTGCCAAAAGAAAGCACACATACTGTGTGGAAGAGAATCTATCTTAAATTCTGATTCTGGTGAAAGTTCGGTCTATTGCAGCCCACATCATGATCCTAAACATCACTACATTTAAGTAAACCTGTCATATCTTAAGGTTTTAGTGAATGAAGGCAGTTTTGAGTTTTCCCATGAAGCATAAACAGAAACTGCTAAACAGCACTCTAGCAATGTAAGGCAACTTCACATGATAATTGGATAAAAGTATTGAGGGCTTGAGCACCTGTGACCCAAAATACAAGTACCTTTACCCGGCAAAGCATGCTACTTTATTTCGGTAGTACTGAATTAATCTCTTTCCCACACCAATGCAAAAAGTATCTTGGACCAACACGTAAAACGTCTGCACCTTCTCCATAGCCCTCTCTCTGCGTCTTCCATAATACGTCATGTGTTACTGTCATAACCATAATACGTCATGTGTTACTGTCATAACCATAATACGTCATGTGTTACGGTCATAACCATAATACGTCATGTGTTACTGTCATAACCATAATACGTCATGTGTTACTGTCATAACCATGATACGTCATGTGTTACTGTCATAACCATAATACGTCATGTGTTACTGTCATAACCATAATGTGTCATGTGTTACTGTCATAACCATAATATGTCATGTGTTACTGTCATAACCATAATATGTCATGTGTTACGGTCAAAACCATAATACTTCATATGTTACTGTCATAACCATAATACGTCATGTGTAACTGTCATAACCATAATACGTCATGTGTTACTGTCATAACCATAATACGTCATGTGTTACAGTCCTAAGATAAATTACAAATACCATAGAACTATATTGCCATGCCAACTAAAGACCATTTTCGAATGGGTGATATGGTACATAAGATCTATCAGTGATGTACAAGCCTGGATATAGAATGTGAGAAATGGAGGCTACATATTCTTTATCACTATCTGTTTTGGTGTTTTGGAGTTTTAAGTTAAATACATGTTAAATACTCGGTTCATTCACCTGGCTAGAATCCCTTTTTGAAGAGTAATCTAGAAACAGACCAATTATATTGAGCGCTGCTCTATATCCCAGCCAAGTCCATTTGAGGGAGGTTTGAGGGCTTTAGCTCTGCTCTCTTATGTTCTGCCTGCAGTGTCAAAACGGGCAGTGGAAAATACTTGAGGCATTCAAGCCCTCCAGATGCAGACTGAATAATATCATCCATACTTGGGCACTCTGTCACAATCGGCATGGTGACAGACAGGTGAGGATGAAGCGGTGGAGAATTCTGATTGGCTGCCAGTCATTGTTCACTCAGCAGGGGAAAAAAGACATCAGATACAATGCTGTACTGTAAATGTGTAAGCTTGGAACACACACACACAGCCAGACATCCACGCACACTCCCATATTTGGATCCACGCTGCAGCCTCATTGACTTGTCCGGCATGCATCATTCATTCTCCTTGCCGTCAGTGAAACAAATATTCTACAGGGGAAACTCACCACATCAGCACTCAATGGTAATTTCCTGCCATGCTAAGGACATGCTACAGTTGGAGGACAGACTCCGTTGCTGCACTGAGCATTTCCCCAGAAAGGTTCCTGGCCAGCTCTCAGACAGGGGCTATTAGCGCTGGAGCGTTCCCAGTGATATGGAGCCCCCTCCCCCCCAGGGGACCCGGGCAGACAGGGTGGTTGGAATGATGATTGCTACCACTCTCCATCTACCTTAACTTCTGATCAACCGAGCCGGGGAATGGAAGACACCTGCATGGCCATCCGTGTCTCCCTCATGGGAATATGAGGGCTCATGGGTAATCTCTAAGGGCCATCTGGGTTTTTGCTGTCATTCTGTCTGAGGATCCAAGTGGTTGCATTACAACGTCCGACCTGAACTGAATACATATCAGGCTACAATATAATGTTTAACAATAACAATCCTGAAAAAAAGGATGTCGTTATGCCTTCGTAATTAATCACATTACCATTTGAATGCCCTGTAAATGGGGCGCATCAAGCAAATGTTTCACCCATTCAAACCTATTGGCAACTATTAATCTCGAAGAAAGCACTCTGTGTCAAGCGAATACTTGAAAAACACATTGAGGTTACAGCCTGTCAGGGAAAGGAGTCCTCCAAAACATGAGAAACTTTTTGTACAGGTTCCCAGCTGTACTGGCACAGGTTCCAGATGAGCGAGACACAGTGTGCACCTTGTCAAGCTCTTAGTACAACACCGGTACCACACTCACCACGTTTATCTTCATCAGCCAGGCCTGTGCCGCAACCAACACCGTAATCCTATTAACACACAACGGCAAGCCAAAACCACAAAACACACATTACCACTAACCGCGGTCGCCGATATCCTCGCATAGGTTTCTCTCTCACATGACAGTATTTCCATCCAGTGGAAACGCGAGCATTGTCTTTCCCAGGCTCTCCCTCGGCACGTGCAAAGGAAACAGAGCCCCGGTCTTTTGGGGACATTCTGGGATGCAGTGCTGGGACTTGCAGTGCCTGTGACCTAACCACATGTCGAGTTGGGAGTCCACTGCCTTGGTGCAAGGTAGGGGCCGTACACATTCCACACAGGATCCCAGGATGTGTGTCAAACGCGGAGTGTGTGTGTGTGTAGCATTGATGACCTTGAATGTGTTATGGCCGTGTGGTCGCTGTCACCAGACCGGGACCGTCTCTGATTAGAACTAATTAATGCTCTCACATCGGGGGGGGGGGGGACTTCCTCTCCCTCTCATCTTCTCTTCATCAGCCTGTTCTCAATCTAACTCTCCTTCTTGTCTTCTACCTCATTGCTTGTTCTTGCTTTCTCCTTTTTTGCCTCTTTCCTCTCTGGCTCTCCATCTCAAATTTGCTAACCAGGCAGTGTGTCATTGATTATCTGACAGGTGTTCCACTCCTGAGCGTTGAAGATACTCCTCATCCTTTACCTAGTCTAACTTCCCCCATTTTTCCCCTGGTTTGTCTGTCACGGCTGTTCCTCGCAGGTGTCTGTCATTGTCACCTCCGGTTCTGCCCTCCTTTTGATCTGGTTTCCATGCTAAGCTGCGCCGTTTGAGTGCGCTGGAGATGAAACGGCTGTTTTCTTGGATCCCGAGCAAAGGAAGTCCCCCAGCAGTGATCCCTAACCAGCCTGGGCTCTCGGAGGAATCACACATCATTATGCTCTGGAAGCAACACAGGAAGAAAGGAAAATAAACAGTTGGTGAGAACATGGCCCTGTTCAATTACCGAGGACAGATGTGAGCAGAGGGAGACAAACAAGCGGAATGCAGCAGAAGGAGAGGATGGTGTAGGATGGTGTAGGATGGTGTAGGAGTTCTGGCATGACTACACCCACATTTCAGAGAAAAGGACAAGAGGGGGAAGAGATCATCTGCAGTAACATGCATATGCCTAATGTATCATATTAATGTATGGTTCATTAATTAATCAACTTTGTATGTAACTTCAAAAAGTAAGGGTATCAAGCATTCTAGTTGTGCATTGACAATAATGTAATACATTTTTTTTGAAAAAATAAAAAAATAATGTAATAAATTGTTTTAGAATTTCTTTTATTTTTCTGGAAAAAAAACAAAGCCAAGCTTTTCAGTAGTGACCAGGAACTAACAAATCGCCCATTAGACAATGTTCATCAAACCTAATGGATTAATAAGGCTTGTACCATTAAACTACCATTAAATTATTCAAACTTTCTCGACAGAATTTGTTCTTTGGAGGTATGATTGAACTGATAATATGGTATTGTTGGGTCCCTCGCAATTGCCAGCCCTACTCTTGGTATACTGGTAAAATATTATTAGGCCAAGGAATCATGCTAAATGCAGTCTTACACGGATGTGCCTGCATTTATTTTAGTCTATAGCCTTTATGATTGACTTTGATTGTTTTTACTTGCTGTTGGGATTCTGTCAGAGGAAAAACGAGATTGTCTGCTAATACTTGGGTAGAGTATGGACATTTCTGAATGCATTTCATGTGGTACCTGTGTAATTCTGATATAACTGCATAGGTTTTGGACGTTTTAATGCTGAACCTGCTCTGCCCCCTCTGCCAGTGCCTCGCTATGTTGGGGGTTTAGACCTCAATGACAGATCAATATGTTGGGGGTTTAGACCACAATGACAGATCAATAAGTTGGGGGTTTAGACCTCAATGACAGATCAATATCTTGGGGGTTTAAACTTGGATGACAGAACAATATGTTGGGGGTTTAGACTTGAATGTCTGATCAATATGTTGGGGGTTTAGACTTGAGTGATGGATCACTATGTTGAGGTTTTAGAACAGATTGATGGATTACTATGTTTGGGGTTTAGACCTGAATTACAGATCAATATGTTGAGGGTTTAGACCTGAATGATGGATTACTATGTTCGGGGTTTAGACCTGAATTACAGATCAATATGTTGAGGGTTTAAAACTAAATGACAGATCAATATGTTGGGGGTTTAGACCTGAGTGATGGATCAATATGTTGAGGGTTTAGATCTGAATGATGGATCACATTGTGGATCAAGGGTTAGACCTCAATAATGGAACTGTATGTTGAGGGTTTAGACCAAAATGAAAGTTTGCCCCACTGAACAGAATTTTTGAGCTTGCAGAAGTTTGATAGATATTTTTTATGTGTTGCCACAGAGGTAACATTTTACGAATTAATAGAAACCAAGAATCAGTAGCTATTGTTTAAACCAATGTTGTTTGAATTGCCTATTAACTGCATTTGTAGTCAATTAACTGCATGTACTCCTGGTGTAAGTAAATGTAAACTATAGAAACTGGGTCTGGTTACCTCAGCAGGAACCATGAGTACCACACAGTACTCACCAACAGTACTCACCAACCCGCTCCCTGTCAGGTCATCCAGGGGCTCTGCTGTCAACAGACCCAACCGGCCCGGTGCCCATGCGGAAACCCCCCCCCCCGATACCTCTACTGAGGTCCCTGGCCAAAGGACACAGAGCAGCTGCCTGCTAGGGGAGGGCCATGTCCAGCCATTTTCACTCCCTGCATGAGCTGGTGCAGCAGGACAGAGGGTTTATCACACCACTCCTATCACCTCGTCCCTCATTATGCTGTCCTCATCCACACACAGAACAGAGACATGGACGTCACCGCTTTGTCTGTATCTGAGGCGATGTCCAAGCGTGTGTCATGGGCGTTGATTATTTGAGCAGGTATGATATTCATGACAATGTTCTTATTCATCTGGAAATATGAGCATATGGAATTCAGTCCAATGTGTCCATACATAGCTCACATTTATGTTTGTGTGTGTTGGTGCCTGTCATTAAAAACAAGGTTTAACACTCTTATTTCAGTAGACAAAAACGCTATTCCAGCCTTGATCGAAAATTAGACACAAACTAGGGTTAGGATATTACATGCATGTGATAGTTTGTGAAAGTAAGTGTGTGTGTGCATACATGTGTGTGCTAATAATGCATAATCGCATGAATAAACATTGTCTCCTGTCCTGCTGTAATTATGTCCAGCGAACAAATGGTCTGGCTAAGTGATCCAGGCTCTCTCAGCTCAACACCACTGGACCAAACTGCTAATTAAGTTTCCACCCAAGTGGTTATTGGGAATGGTTCCATCTCCCAGGTGGTAACCAGGGACGGCTCCATCACCCATGTGGTAACCAGGGACGGCTCCATCAACCAGGTAGTAACTGGGGACGGCTCCATCACCACAACTTTTACCTTGTTTCTTTTTGTGTTTCCATCCATTACCCAAGTGTGTGTGTGTGTCTGCCTGCATGCATCCATGG
This sequence comes from Novumbra hubbsi, assembly GCA_016801125.1. NCBI lineage: Eukaryota > Metazoa > Chordata > Actinopteri > Esociformes > Umbridae > Novumbra > Novumbra hubbsi. The sequence continues at coordinate 9,781 of JACXGK010008666.1, read as the reverse complement.
GTTTGTGTAAGTGTGTGTGTGAGGGAGGGGGGTCATGTGCTTTTATGGCCCAGAAAAGAAGCTGTGAACTCAGCCACTTGTCCACCAGTCAGCTACCAGGCAAACAGGTCTTCCTCTGGGTCTTTCTACTGCCCAGACACTACCATGCACTCTAGGCTCATTATGGCTCTACGGCCAGTGAGGAGGACTCCTGAGGTTGATAAGCCCACATCTTTCAGGTCCCTGGAGGATCAGAAGGCCTTGAAGAGGGATCAGATGAGAGTATCAATTGCCTCACCTACACAAACACTGGGACCCGGCTTTCTCTCTCTTAATGCCACAAAACCCGGCACCCACGTTCTAGTCGGACTGGAGAATGAATTATCCAAATTAAAATAATGTGACTGCACTACCATGCATATTAATGCACTATTTTGTGTTCTTAAATATAAATTCAAATTGGAGTGAATACTTTTGTTCTAATTCCAATTCAAAATAATTAAGCCATTAAGGCAGGGGAGGGCAAACTTTTTGGCTCGGGGGCCACATCAGGATTTTGAAATTAACTGGAGGGCCACATATGTTTTTGTAATTTGTTAATCGTAAATGATTTGCAGGCCTGAAGAGGGCAAAAGTAAAAAAACATGCCCTACATATGTACAGTAGATCCCATATAATGTGTAAATAGTTGAAAATCCGACTCAGATGTA
>JACXGK010008665.1:0-21798 GCA_016801125.1 Novumbra hubbsi | reverse complement strand
TGAAGATGAACAGCACGGACAACCCCAGACACCACTGGTAAATAGTGAAGATGAACAGCACGGACAACCCCAGACACCACTGGTTAATAGTGAAGATGAACAGCACGGACAACCCCAGACACCACTGGTTAATAGTGAAGATGAACAGCATGGACAACCCCAGACACCACTGGTTAATAGTGAAGATGAACAGCACGGACAACCCCAGACACCACTGGTTAATAGTGAAGATGAACAGCACGGACAACCCCAGACACCACTGGTTAATAGTGAAGATGAACAGCACGGACAACCCCAGACACCACTGGTTAATAGTGACTGCTAAAACGACAAAGCAGACACTACTCTAATCATGAGGGCATTCTAATCAGTGAACAACTAGCTATTTGCAAAAGTCAGTGCAGGAACGAAGACCATATGTAATGTTTCCAGACAACAGAGAAATATTTGAGGTACTGTAATATTGGGGTAACAATATTGTGTAAACCATTGGAGACCAGGGTTAATGTCCTGCTTGTAGATAAGATCAGGGAGGCCTGCCGGGTTTGTAGTTAAGTCACCGGATTTGGTGGCGTGGCCTCAAATGTAGATAAAAACCAGAACATTGGATGTGCTTACGAAACACATAAATCTCAACCATGACTGTCCGGAGTCCATTCAGTGTGGCAGCAATGAGGCTTGGGCCAAACCTTTAACTGCTATAATGTTTGTAGTATTCAACATAAAGCAGCAGCTCAGCAAGACAGCATGCGGTTGTGAGGTGAACGCAGTGTTGAGGCTTCCATCTTCGGACAATTTTCTACAAGCAAATGAATGGTGCCAGACAATCAATTCAGGATAAGGGTGCTAGCTAATTAACGCAACACACAGATGGCAGACAAACTACTGTCAGATTGTTCTTACATCTCTGGCTGTTCTTCATCCCTATATCATCGTTGAGCCATGCGTATGTTAATTAAACACAACATATATTAATGTGCGAGTCATCGGTTCAGAGTGGGCATCTTTCATCCCAGCTTATCGGCTAATCATATACTTAAGCTGCTCTGTCCTGTTCTGTTGTAAGCACAGTGTTCAATCAATTGGAGCCTTTTGAATTTCACTGATCATCAAACCCATTAAAACATGTTTATAAAGGGATCAATTTCTTTCATATGCCAGTAAAACGACCTGGCTGCGATGGCTAAGTTATGTTCAGCCAATAAAATAACAGTTTGATGTCTGTACCAGCAGCTAAGGCTCCATCTAAAATGGCACCCTATTCCCCAGACAGTACACAACTAATACAAGTACTAAAATCACTACTTGTACTGCCACCACTACAACTATAAACTATTACACTAACTACTACTGCAATACTACCAGCACTTCTACTCCTAGCACTGCTCTAATACTAGCGTGTTACTATTACTAATAGCGGTGCACTATAAAGGTAAAGGGACGCCATTTGGGTCATCTCTTAAGGTCTGCGCCCCATATGCACGCAAATGCATACTACCTACGTGTAAATTTGGAACGCATTGGTCAACATATTTTGTAACATCCTGTGCGGCGCGAAGATGCAGCTAGCATGGACCTGAAGAGCGGAGCCGCTATCTACGACCTGATTGAGACCCTTGAGCGCAGCATTTTACACATATTCTCTTGAAGCTGACCAAAACAAATTCACCCTCTTGTTTATGTGACATGTTGTGTTTGAAAAATATAACTTCCTTATTAAGGTCATTATAGCAGCGTACATCTACTGATGTTCTACATCATTCATCCTCACTAGGATATGTTTCAAGAAAGACAAAGAAAATGTTGTGCTTTTTATTAAATGTGAATAAATTATAACATGTAAATGCATTAAATAACGACGTAGGCCCATAGAGTGGCCAAATTAGGAGTTTAATTAGAATACCCACTAACACCCACCCGCAAAATAAATTAAATTTTATTAAATTGGCTGTCGGATCAATGGACAAAATGTGAGAATTAAATGTGTTGACTAGGGCGTCGACCAACATTTTTCCCACAATGCCACTGCATCACAATACAATATAACTCTATGAGACCATATAGCAGCTGGGATGTGGCTTGTGTAACAGCTCGGTACTTACTATACAAGTACATAATACACTCCAATAAGTAATTCAGTACTTAAAAGTGCTTTTATATTGAGCATGTCTGTGAGCCTTTTTATTGTCCCACCTTCTGTAACTCGTCTTTTGTAGGGGAGCACTTTGAGGAGATGCTGTATAAAATAAAACAACGGCTTGATCGATTTATTAACCCAAGCAGAAATGATAAATCTCCATGCTGCAATGTAATTCAATAAATCCGGGGGTTACATTAGAAGAAATGCAATGGCTCTCTTCAACATCCCAGATTAAATTAAATACTTATTATCCTTGGATGTTATTGATAGTGAACAGAAAACTGAAAATTCAGCAAAAACACTGTGTTTTATTGCAATCATTTGTTTAAAATACAGGAAAAAAATAGAATTCAATGAATCAAATTTATTTATAAACCCCTTTTTACAACAATTGCCTGTTTGCCTGCCATAATATTTAATTTCTTTATGTTTTGCTCTGGTAGCGTTTTGAGATTCTACAGAGAGTGCACATGTTAAATATCTGAACTTTGACCAACCAAGCAGTGCAGGGCTATATATTTCCCAGGATATGTCTGACATTGGACCCTATTTATTTTACAGGGCACTACAGTACTTATCATCAAAGTCCTGGTCAAAAGTAGTGTACTTAATAGGGAATAGGGAACCATTTGGGATTGCGACAACGCACAGCATATCCTGACATGATTCAATAAATAATTCACTGACAGTCCATGAAGAGCACATGAAGAGAAAGTGTCAACAGATTATTGATAGTTGTTGGAGATGGGCCATGCAGGGTCACGGAACGTTTTATGTTGAATGCCTGTCCTACACAAACAGATGCTCTAATAGTTCATCATGACATTATTGGATAAATCACACCAATTACCCCAAATGAAGAAACACACAGTTTAGACTGAAATCTTAATGCGTGGATCAGCGGAGGACTGTGAAATATGTTATGGTAGCCAGGCAACAAAATCCACAAAATAGATGCTTTTGTAATAGAGATGTTCATATCCTTTAGACTTGCCGAGTAATAATCCTTGCCTTTATAAATTAATCGTAATCGCGCAGCATAACAGGATAACATCACCACTGAGATAACATATTATGGTACCACATTGAACGTGTTCATAATTTCTAGCGAGCTAAAATTAGTTCAGCCTCTAAGCTTTATCATTTATGTGTCATAAGTACGGAAACATGCATTGTTATTAAGATCACTCTGGATGACATTCCATGAGTGTGGGTCAAACTATTCATGGGCAGTGTTACTCATTTCTGAACAGGCCCAGGCTATCTACAGCACTGCCTAGTCTTAAGTACCTGTTTGGTAACTCCTGTTCAACCAATTATGTTTTTCTGTTAGATAGTCTGGAAGGTTTTGCATTATCCCCTTTAAAATCAACATGGATCCATTGGATCTTCACCATGTTGGTGGTCCCTGGGCTCCCCTACTTAAAGAATCTTCCAGGAAAAGTGTCCTTGTAGAATGCTTACAACAACACTGTGGTTGATAGATCTTGTACATTCATATGTATATTGTTATGTTTGATAATGTTTTACATACATATATTTTTACACACTGATGACTAAGACTGCTTTTCCAAAGATAATAACAAACGTCTTTCCTCTAATTGGTCTTTTGATCAATGATATCAGATCTTTTTACTTCAGATCTTTCTCAGAGTAGAACTGATTGGTCAAATGAGCAATTAGTGAAAAAATAACTGTCGGGTTAGCTTTGTACATTTACATGGACATTTCCTCATTTAGATGATGCTTTTATCCTGAGATACTTACAGTAATGAATGCGTACAATTTGTCATTGGCTTTCCTTTGGAATCAAACCCACAACCCTGATATCGTGATCACCAGGCTGCAACAACTGAGCTAAATTGAGTCAGCGTAAACAATTCCAGCCTCATCAGAAACCAAGAAAGTATTGAGTCAGCTTCTATAACAATTCATCAACAATTTTAAAGAACATTGTATAAATCTTTATGACACCCTTTAAAAAGCTCAAAGGGTCAATAATTACTCATAACCAGTTACATTATATCTTTTTTTATAGATAACTATTATACTGCTTTATAACATATTGGGAACAATTGTACACAACAGTGTATACTTGTCATACTGATTTAATAGAGAGTACAATAGACAGTACACACAGTGTCCCCTGGAAAACAGTCAAGCAAAAGTGAACAATGTATTTTAATGCTTTGAATAGGAATTTCCTTCTGTTTTTTTTGCTCAAAGTAACGTCATTCACAATGATACAACGCACACATATACATATATCAGGGCTGCCCAATCCAGTTCCTGGAGATCTACTGTCCTGTAGGTTTTCTTTTCCACCCCATTTGTGACTAACCTGATTAAGCCTTTCATCCACCCAAATATAAGAATCAGGTGTGCTAAATTAGAGTTTGAGGGAAAACCGACAGGACAGTAGATCTCCAGGAACTGGATTGGGCAGCCCTGACATATATATATATATATATGTATATATATAGGGTACGACAAGGTTGTGCAAACCTTTTAACACTAGAAGCGCCGAGCCATTGTTACCCCCCTAAAGCGCCGTTTGGGCCAAATGTGCCCATGAGTCTACAGACAGGGACGTATTTACTGACACGTAATGGTAGCAGGGTCCTGGAATTTGATCGAGAGCGAAGATATCATTTTTTCCGTCTTCACTGGGTAACATGCATGTGCCCGCTCTGGCGCTTCTAGTGTTAAAGTACTGTATTATGGGACCCCCTATGTTTTTTATGTCTGAATATAAGTTAGTTATCACCACATGCATCTTGCAAGAGACACAATTACGGATAGTAATCTTGCTATGCAACATTTTTGCCATATATTCATACGTTGGAATTAGGAACCCCCCCCCCCCCCCCCCCCCCCGGTAGATTGTGGCCTCATTAATCTTGCTCGGTGTACCTCAGAATTAAAGGCTCACCACCCCTGGTATTTAGACCTGAGTGAGCCACAGAAGGGTCAATGATGGAAACAATCGGATTAGGGATTAAAAAAGATAGGGAGAGTGATCAAGATTTTCCTGAACATTTTAAAAGTATCATATGCTTAAGTATCGGATATAAGTAGATACTGAGAAAGAAGAGGATTTGGGTTAATTCTACCATGAATGAGTCACATTGAAGCCAATAACAGTTTTGCAGTACAAACTGTATATAGTAAGTAAAATATCTAACTAATCAACACATTTCTGTTTTTAATTTGTCAAGGGCACCATAACATAACCCCTTTTGAGTATCAGTGTTAAAAAATGACATGTAATAATTTGCCCATGTGCATTTCAATAATATGAGAGAATTGGTCAGGTGATCAAACAGCAGACTATACATGTACATATTATCTACATCTTCTTACATCTCGTGAACCCTTTGTCAGTTGGGAACCCCCTGAGCTGCCATTGCATTCCTGTATATCTGTCTGTTCAACGGGGTTGAGTCAGGTCATAGACATTCATATGCTGGATCATTTTCTTACAGCGTCTGGAAAATAGCGCCTATTTGAAGTTCTACAGGATCCCGTCAAGAGTAAGGGGAATTGAGTGCCATTTAGGACACAGACACAACGGTTAAATATGACTAATCACATTTCTGAAAGAGGTCAGCAGTGCAGAACCTCCCTCGATGGAGGATTAAACAATACAGTGCGGTTGTCTGAGAATTGAGATTTGCATTTATTCAAATGGATGCCAAATAGAGCCTAATTAAATGCTACTGTGGTTGGGAGCTGTCCCAGAGGTTGACTGCTCACAATTAGAGAAATATTCAAGGATCTCAATGGGAATATTAACATTCAAACAATACACCTGTAAATAATGTTGACATTCTTTGATAAGTCTCGGTATGGAGCATGGGTCACTGCCCCAAACCTCGAGATAAGGGGTTTAAATCTTGATTATGGCAGACTAACAGCGCCCGGGACTCTCCTTGAACGAGGCAGGAATTTGCCTGGAAACATCCTTGGTGGATAGTTGGGATGTCAGACAGGGTTGCCTAACATTGCAACAATCATGCCGCTCCTTGTTCCAACTTAGATCTAAAAATCCCACCCACACAACTCCTTATCAGTGCTAAAGAAACTGTCCTTTCGGCAATGTCAGTGTTCAATATGCAGCTGCATTTATGGTGGAGTTATTAAACTGGCTGTTGGATATAACATAATTCAAAACCTAAGTCTGTAAGGGTGCAGGGTTTAGGGGTTGTTTGGGGACTGAGCCAGTGAACGGCCGTGGTTACTCACTAGCCAAACACAATGCCTTCCTGGTGTGTGTTCAGTTTGCGTGAATGTTTGATATATTGCAGAATTGGTTTTGCTTATTCAAGCATGGCCCCCGAAATGTTCTCGAACAGGTGTGGCTTGAAGCAATGAATGACATATTTAAAGGGCATCCATGCATTTTAACAGGCAGCCGTTCTTCCATTGAGAATCCAACCCACAACTTTGAAAGCACAGTAATCCGCCAACTATGAGCCTACTCACGCGTCTTTTGCAGGGAAATCATTTAGAATTCTACATGCTAGCTAAATTATTACTTATCAGTCTTTCCATTACATTATAAACACACATTGGGACTTGTGCTACTTGTGCTACAATATATCATGATCAGATGCTCCATACAGCACTGGGCTTGTGCGCCTGCAGATGTTTTCCATTTTTTTGTGTGTTTCTGTATGTGTGTTCACATCTGTCTGTTTGCCATTCCAAGTCCCATGTGATGTCGTGAAAGCAGCTCTATTAGTTCCCTATGGTCCCTATTCACACATTGTGTATTGCTATGACTATGGGAGATTGGCAGTCCATTCAATACATGCATCTAAAGGCCACTTCACATGACTTGTTTACTTGCGTATGCACGCGTTTATAAGCATGGCAGTAGATGAAAGAGTCCAGACGGGCCTTGAGCGGCACAACCTCAACGCGGTCAGAGCACTGTGTTGTCTATGGGCGCCACTTAGCACAAATGTTCAGATCCATAGCAAAAATGTTCAGATCCATAGCACAAAACAAAGGCGTGTCCCCTACCAAGGAAGGAAACTGCGTGCAGATTCTTCATGGTTCTCAGGATCATCTCATGAGTATTTACTTTTGGTTGCATATCCTAGCAGTGAATTTGAGTTATCTTGTGTGCATGCATCAGCTACCGTAGTAGCCATGTCAAGTAAAACATATAGAGCGTGTGTAAATCCAACCAGTACAATAGGCAGTAGCTGAGCTGTTCAATTATTAAATTAAGAAAATTTAGTTGTCTAATAACCCCTGTTGAACGCTAACTAATCATCAAGTTATATGTGAATTACAAATAGTATAACACTTTTTACGACAAATTCCAACATGTTCCTAGCAAGGGTGTCTATTCCACCAGTCTATTCCACCAAACTCCAACATGTTCCTAGCAAGGTGTCTATATCGCAAACTAGAACGACGGTTGCAAAAGTGTCCTGACTTATGTGAATTGACTGTTTTAAAATGATTACTTGCTTCCTCTGACACTGTTGATCTACGCTCTCGTCTACTGACAGAATCCATGCACTTCAATAGGAACCACCTACTAGGGAAATATCCTAGAGTGGGATTATTTGCACGGCCCAGTCAGAGTGACCCCTTTACAATACAGTCTGGGTCTCCACAAGTACTGAAAAAACTAGAAGTACACACACACGCACACACGCACAGAGCCCATGGCGAGCCATGATACACCACCACTCAGCCCTGACATGGTAACAACTGGCATGTCACTAGGCCTTTTCACACTGACTCCAACGAAGGCACCGCAGCCCCAGGCTCACATAATAGCCTGTGCAAAGGTAGAGACGCATTTTACCATTCAATGACAAAGGACATGGCTTCATGCCACAATGTTCCCTTTTTTTCGCAAATACAATAAAAATAAGTCTTTCTCACACAAAACCTGCAGGAATAGCAAAGTAAGATTAGAACATTTTTTATCCTGACGATCCACAATGTTGAACCCAGTATAGGAACAAAATAGATGCACGCCCTTTAGGAATGTCTGTAGTTGTGGTGATACACACAAATGTTACTTTTTTCAAAATCCTCTTTTGACCTTAATTGTAATTCAAACTGGGACCTAGAGTAACTCTATTGGTAGTGCATGGTGCTTGCAAGGCCAGGGTGGAGGGTTTGATTCTCACTAGGGGCCAGCAGGAATATTTACACAGATACCACTGCAGGTCACTCTGCATAATAGTGTCTACTAAATGGTGTAAATGGAAACCTAAGTCAAGCCTCCTTATTTTACTATCCTGGAGGAGATTAAGGGTCCCCCACCAGGATATTAAAAACTTCACAAACAGAGACACACACACACACACAGCTGCACTTGCACGCACACACACACATACACACAAACCAATCAAAGCTCCCATGTCGACTTGGCTGGCAATCATCTTTTTATGAATGTATGATAGAATAAAAACATCAACTCATATTGCCCTTGAATCAGTAACCGCACAATCCCAAAATCCCTGATGGTATACTTTAAGAAAATATGCTGGGCTGTTTTAGTAAAGGTATTCATAGAAAGGATTGCTTACTTCTACTTGTGTGTGAGAGATAAAAGACAGCGAGATAATGACAAAAAAAAAATAGAATCTGAGAAGGCAGGAATAAAGAGCTGTAGGTACTGTCAAACAGTCGCACCGTCATTTTCCTTGGCAAAGTGGGCAAGAACTCAGCATAGTCTGGTGGCTATCTACTCTGTACCCAGGCCATGGCTGGGTACATGTACAATGTCCCTGGCTAGCTATGGATCTCAATATATGCCCTGGACAACCATACAGCCCTAAATATGTACCCACCCAAACCCCCCCCGTTCTATGTAGTTCTGTGTGTTGTATTATCGCAGTCCGGTTTCATCACAACCTGAATACATTGGCACATTTTTCAATTACTGTTTGGAATTCAAACAAACTGAAGTCGATTTGAATACTTTGCCGGATCCAATCTGAATGCAGAATGTACAAATGGCGCACAACTCCTGCTTGTTGGTGAGTGAGTAAGTTTGCATCCCAAATGACTCTAGTTCCTAATGCAATACAGAAACCCTATTGGATACAATTCCATTTGTAATGCACACAATGCCACTTGAAATAGCTCCTCCTCAAATGTCAGATGTGGCCACAAAATTGCTTGGATCCACATGTGTAAACATTGTTTCCCAACTGCTATGAGCAACAATATACCAGGTTTCGGCAAATGTGATCTGTGACCTTAATCTCAGCAATGTCACCTGCTACACAGCAATATCAACAGAGGGCACGTGGTAGCATGGAGTTTAATAATTAAGTTCTCCAAACCAAATTCAGTAGCACATTTACTTGAGGTTTGTTAATGCACCGAAACATGCCTGGCTCTCCCAGGACAAATGGTAATACTTCAGCTTTCGTGTTTTAACTTTGGATAAATTGTACATGTACTGCTTTTTGTGGCTGCTAGTATGAAGCTGACAGAAGGTTTATGGAGTCTGAAAGGTACTATCATTACAGGCACTGTTACCAGATATCGCCAGATATCTTCTTCCGGGGGAAGGTCTGACTACTCCAAAATCTGTCACTGACATCTTCACAACGTCTGTCCACCAGAGTTTCACGAACTTTGACAATACCTGAGCCTGCATGTCATGGCCGCGAAACGTCTGTGCTCTACAACATTCGTAGAGTTTGACCTCGTATCACACAGGACGCAGCGCAGCTACAAATCCGGGCACTTGAGTCTACCCCTCACGGTCATTAAAGGACCATGCGCGTGCGGTCATATCCCGAAAGGCACAGCCCGCATGGCACTCAACCTTCCCAAGTGTCCCCGTGTCACGCTTAATTCACTGGCTTCCAGTCAACGTTTCCATCCATTACATATGCAGTTGCTTACAGAGCAGTGAAGGTAACTTACCCTTCTTAATGCTCAAAATGTTCTTCCCCAGGCTTGTTGTCCTGCCCACCTATATGGGAGGGCAACTCCATCTGAGCCTGGTCAAACCTCTCCTCTTCTTCTAAGCAAAGTGGTACTTGGACCTGCTGTGTCATTTCAAATTGTATTTGTTTGCAAGTAAAAAAAGAAATCTGTAAAACTGGTTCTGTCTAGCAATATAGCAAATAAACAGACACGTAGGCTTTTATTCCATGTAGTGTATTTGCTCTGGAGACAATGGTGAGTTAATGCAGCACCATACAGGAGCAGTTATGTCAATGCATGACAAATATAGAGTGGAATACAGTGTGCAACTAACCACAGCTCTGCAGAGGGAATACTTACATATGCTGTTCCTAGGGTGCAGTGAGGTGTTTGGAGTCAATTTGATGAAAGGGGAAATTGTTATGGGACCTTTCACATCTCTTCTTTGTATCCAACATATTGTTCATTATGTGCTTGAATGGACCCTACACAATTCAAGCAAGGGGGATTTGGTGCCTAATATCTGGTTTTTCTGGCTATATTTGTTGTGTAGAAGCACAATGCAGTCGTCTCATAGACATATAAGCTACAACACTGGTATATGTACTCTAGGACATTTGTCAGTCACACAGCCAGAGAAAGTACTTTATCTTTCATCAAAACATTTAGCCAGGTTTACTCCCAATATTTCAGGTGTACTATGGCTAGCTAGGCTCATTAACTAGTTGGCTTTGAAAGCTACATGTTGGCAACATTTGAAATAAAATGTGCCATAAAAAAACTGAAAACCTTACAGGAAAGGATGACGTTCTATCCACTCAATTGATGTCATAAATATATACAGAAGCCAATTGTGAAAAAATCTTGGTTATTATGATGACATGGCAATTATAATATTATAGATGCATTTACACATTGCATGATATATTATGCTATAATGATGGGACATGATTGGAACAATGTTAGGTCGAATCAGGATGATTCTAAATGTCAATATATGAATACAGTTAAAAGATCAACAGATGCTATATATAGCCAAACAACCAACCCCACTAATGCGTTTCTCAGGGGTTACTGATGTGTTTCTGAAGTGCATATAAATGGACCTGATCTGTAAGCACACTAAAGAACAATACGCCTGCCACTGGGAAAAGGATCGCTGTCGGAGATCTGTGTCCCAAATGACACCGTGTGCCCTGCAAACGGACATTGCCACTCACATGGCCCTAGATGAAGCAGTACACTATACATGGAATAGGGTCCCATCTGGTAGCCGAGAGCCTGCAGCGTTGCAGTGTTCAGAGAAGTTCTGCGCTGTGATGGAGTCACACCTCGCTACATGCCTGGCCCTACTCCGGCACTTTCGGCACCATCGATCATAATGGAGCATGTATGTCTCCTGTCACAGCAAATGGATGGATTTTAGGGTCACAAACCGAGTAGCCGGAGGCCGTGTAATGCTGTTGGCCTTGTTTTGCTGTATTTCACAGCTGCAGACCTGCGTGTGTGTGTGTGTGTGTTTGAGAGAGACCTTTGTGGATAGGGAACAGGACTGACTCATCTGTTGTTAAGGGGGGGGCATGTCTGCCATGTTATCACAAAGACAGGGTGACAGGGACCGTGTTTGTGCCCGCACGTTATATGTGTGTTTTGCACATGTGACTGTGTTCAAGCACATACATTTTTGTATTTCTGTGTGTGCGCGTGAGTGCAAGCATTTGTACATGTCTTTTTCTGTACGCGTGTGTGTCAAAAAGAGAGCGAGCGAGACAGTGGCTGCTTTTGGTACAGTCAGTTTGGGCGTTGATAATGAGGGGTGTCAGGCTGTTCATGTTCCTGTGAAGGAGAGACTCTGGTCATGTGGAAATAAAAGGCCTTAACAGAAACAAACTGTACAGGGATTTAACTGTCATGGCTGTCACTTCTCAGTATGCATCAGAAACATGAAGTGAGAGACACCAGCATCACACAACCCTGTTGGTTTTGACTGTTCTTTTGGCTGACAAATAATGCTATTAATTGAGCATTTACCAGCATTTCCAAAATCATGGCGTGCCACAGAAAATGAGCAATTACATATTTATTCTGTCAGAGAATCCTTCTTCAAAAACATCCGCTGGGTTTGTTGTGCCTCAGGGCTAATGGGAAAACCGCGGAATTAGAAGGGTGACCATATAAGCCGATTTGATCCATCTAATTCTGATTATTGGCTGACCGATAAGTGATCTATCTCTACTGTTAGTAACTTTGTTAATGAACAAACACTGATATTTTTGATTTAAAAATGTTTTGAGGAAGAAGTTGCCTCTCACAACTGTGTTTGAAATATAATGGAGCACGTAAAAAATTAAATAATAGCATCCAAAAGAACTTGCATATGGATGACCAGATGTTGCCTGGTAAAACCTAGAACAGAGACACTCAACCTAGGGCTCAGGTCCTAATAAGATCCGACTGGAGACATTATATTAAACACACTACAGTTCCAACAAGAAACCAGATAACACAGGGTGTGATCTGCTCAAAAATATAAACATAGCATGCGAAAAAATCCCCAAAATTACTGAGTTACAGTTCATATAATAAAATCAGTCAATTGAAATGAATTAATGAGGCCCTAATCTATGGATTTCACATATTGCTGTGTTGGCGTAGTTACACCTGGTCTGTTGTAGTAAGGCCAGTTGAACATACTGCCAAATTCTCTGCAACAATGTTGGAGGCAGCGTATGGTAGAGAAATTAACATATTCTCTGGCAAAAGCTGGCAGACATTTTTTTTCAGTCAGCAGGCAAATTGCAGGCTCCCTTAAAAATAAACACACAAATACAGAGTAAAACTAAAGTATATCCTCTGGTAATATGTATCCCCCCTGTTGATGCCGTGGGGAAGTTTGTTTTGCATGCCCAACATCCCCGGGTGAGTCTGTAAAGGACCAATTGAATGCTCTAACATGAACACATCGCACATTCCTGGAGGAGCACCTGGCATACAAATGATATTACACATTTTCACCAGGCATAAAAAGGTCTGAAATATGTAGAGTTTTTTTATAGATTGCCCCCAAAAAAGAATGAAACTTCAACATTTCTGATTAGTGAAAACCTGGAGATGCCTGGTTTTTCACAATGGCAGTATGACCAAGTGTACCCAACAGTAGAGAGGTTTTTTTATGCCTAAGTGCTTTCCTCCACGGGCACATGTACTGCTGCAGCATGGGTTTCTGTAAGGGCTAATGCTCTTTCAGTAGAATTGTTTTCCTTGACTAAAGAATGAAAAATGGGTAGGGCCCAGCTCCGACCTTTCATGGTGCAGGTGCTCAGATTGAATACACGCAAATGCACATGCAACCTGTCCAAGGCACACTGGGAAACGCATTCAATCTGTATGCTGGCATAACGATGAGATGATTATGTATTTGCTCTAACAACGGGAGTCATCGTCCCAAAGGCAAAAAGGCAGACCTCCAGTCTTGTTTCGCCTCATGCCTGTTGCCCTCTGGAAGCTCCGTACATGGCTGACCGAATGGTGCTACCAACAGACGAAGGTGGGCGTGCTAAAGCTCGGATTCAGAAAACAAAAAAGCAGAAACTGTGGTTTATGAAGATTGTAATAATTAAACCATCACCCAAAAGGGCACCTGCCAAACGTGGAGGGTGGTAGATCCTTGAGAATGCTCAGAGTCTTTCAGGTCAAAAAGATGGATTTCAACTGCTGTGTGGAGTTAATTAGAGACTACGAACTCTTTCTGTAAGACGGAAGTGATTCATTCATATTTTACCCGATCATTAAAACCTCAATCTTGTGCACTTGCACAACTGCAAAACTTTGAAAATCTATGCTTACGAATCAATAGAAAGCAATAGAGTAGTGTATTTATGGTTTGTATACCCTCCCCTCCAGTAGAACAGCAAGAAATCTCTTTCAGCTCAGCCTTGCTCTATATTACCATCAGACACACACTGACAGACCATGTTTTTAAGACTTTGCAAAGACCTATTTTCCTAAACCCAAAGTTTACATTTATAAAGGTTAGACCTAACCAAGATTGCACAAAATTATTTCACATTTCGATTTGTCAGACCACAGGACAGTTTTGCACCTCATGGTTTCTTTTTTGCCTGGTAGAGTTTTAACTAGCGTTTGTGGATGCAGCAAAGTATTGTGTTCACAGACAATCGTTTTCGGAAGTGTTCCTAAACCCATGCAGTGATTTCCAAAACAGAACTGTCTGTTTTTAATGCATTGCTTTTTGGAATTGAATGAAAAAGGTGCAATGGTCTCTATTTTTTACAGGGTTGTAATTGAAAGATTAAGTGGCTTCAAAAATCTTGTTCTACCAATTCCTCAGGAAATTCACCTGGTGCGTTTTGCCTTGGTCATGCTTTTGCTGCCTTTGTCCGTACCAGCAATTTCTGTTGACAACTTTGCCCACTCGAGTGTTTCTGCAAATAATTAAATTTGCCATCAAAAGTTGCTGCTTCTCCTGAACTTTAGGATCAGTCAGTTGTTACATGCAAAGCAAGAAGAGGCAGGAACCTTAACCCTTGGCTGCTATGCCTCCCAGGGCACACACTTAATGTTCTGAGGCAACATTAGGGTAGACTAATGCGGCAGAGCATCTTGGGTGGGACCTGCCATCTCTTCCCACCCACTTGCCACTGGTCCCAGCTCCTTTCAATTGGTGTATGCCGACAGTGACCTATTTTGTGGACAAACTGAGGTCTACTTAGGTGCAGAGTCCTTAGAGCTGGATGGAGTATGCTGGACTGGTAGGAAGGCGTCCCATATATGACAGGCAAGATTGCTACCTGAAGCCAAGGGTGAATCAATGTTCTTGCTCAGCGGGATGCAAGGGGCAAATCAGGCTTTCCCCCACGCTCTCTAAACAACGCCATGTGTCGAACAAACAGAGATGTCCTGGTAGAAGTCTGTGCTGTGGCCGACTCAAATGTAATGTATGCCCGGAGATTGGGGACTTTGGGGTTTGTTGTTTGGGAGCGAGACAGATATAGAACCTATTAGATGAGCTGAATTCCCCAAGCGCAGTTTGTTTTTAGACCCTCTGCTTGAGGAGAGCAGGACAAGGGCCCTGCTCCTAGGAGCTGGGCCTGGCTCCTAAACCTCTAGGAGCTAAAGAGAAGTGTTTCCAACATCATCTGGATGTTGGCCCGTTGACCTAGGCCGTTTCTTGTCCTCCCTCAGTGGGAGATCAGAGCACTCTGTCAGGCACCCCTGTAGAGCGGGTGCTCCCATATGTGCTGTACATTATTTCCTCCGGCTAGCAACTAGGGTTATAGACATAACCTGAGGTTTTGGGAGTCAAGGTTAGATATGGTTCACGTGGGCCTAATCAACATGCAAAATCTGCCTTCCCTGTTGTGAGACGTGCTTTTGTTACACAATGGCTTTTGTTACACTTCCTCTCTCCCTATATTCCATTGTTGCGGGTGCTGTTCTGTGTGTTATTCTGACCCATAATCAGCACTAGTATATGGCAGGCACTGGTGTGTGTAATCACACACTCACGTTGCTATTGCAAACAGCGCACTTCTCACATCTCGCGTGCCAGTTGTACCTCGCAGCTTCAAACAATGCTGGCACAGCACCGTAGTACATTTAGATGATTTTTATTTTTACATTTCCGATGCCTTAGTTATGTAGACCACATAACAGCGTACAAATGTTCAATAATTCCTCACTTTTCATCTTTTTGTTTGTCTTATGTTGTTTGAAACAGACACCCATATATAAGGGTGCTATCAAGTTACTGCTGTGTAATATCAGGTGCTATGCACATGGAGGTGGCTAATGATGTGCTCATTTAGTCTGCTTACTGGCTGTGCTTGGAGGGGAGCGGTGGGTAGTAGACATTCTCCCTAACACAGTCATTGATAAGATAGCCCTCATCAAGCATGAACGCTGTTTCTTCAGTCGGAAATGAGGTAATATTAACTCTGTCTGAGGAAATAGTTGTCAACAGAGTTACGAGACAAAAATGCCTGGTCCATGGGGGCCATTCAAAGCAGACCTTTATGTTGCAGTGTGATTTGTATGTGGCGTGACCTTAAGAAAATAAGGGGTGTAAGGTGTTTGGTACTTGAGCTTAGTACGATCTCTAAAGACCTGTGTGTCAAGAGAGTCCTTGAAATCATCAGTGAAGTTGGCTTTTTAGAGGTAATTGGTCCAAGTAGATATAATCCTGCTCTTGGTCATTGGTTATATGTTGACCCGAGGTCACACGTTTATTTGCCGAAATACAGGCACATCAATAAAAGGAAAAGCTTCTCGATTATCTGCCGTAATTAAACCTCAGCCTCAATGTTATTTCCTAAGCCCCTTCATGTTGGTATATATGTGTTTCTATGCGTTTTTCTACTGCAGGACAACAGATGTATGATACAATTATTAACAGATGTAAGTACAGTGTAACTTTTTCTATTTAAATGGATTTAATAGCTTCCAAAGGCCACCTGCCATTACAGAATTACAATACAGTACCAGTGATTATTTCTAAATCTTTTCTTTATGAGTAATCATGCAAATTATAAAGCCAAATGCATTTTTGGAACTATGTTATTGTGCTCTTTAAGTATTATTTAAAAAAAGTTATCATGTCTGTCTTAGTGGCATTAATGAGCATTTTCTTAAAGTGACCTGTCCGTCGAGAATGGTTCAGGGAGAGTACACTGATCCAGACGGACATCATACTCCATGGACTGCTCAGGTGGATACTCTTTGTTCCTCACACACATTGCTCCTGGATGACAAAGTTGTCGCAATCAACGCAGAGACCTTGCTGTTTTTGATTTAAGTACCAGGTTATTTTGTCTAATGACACTGAAATTCGACAGACTCCTGACTTGAAAACACAAAATCTTTGCAATTCTCACTGGCACAGGTTTACTTCCAGGTCACAAGCTCAGACAAGGCAGAAGTGAAAGAAAGAGAAAATGTCACTCAGTCATGGTTCTACTTCCTGAAAAGATTCCAGATTATTTTCACATCATAGTGACTTTGTCACAGCAGAGTTCATGACACCCTATTTCCTGCCCCACCTTTGATCAAAAGCCTTCAGTAACTAGTGCATATAGGTTATGCATAGGGTCACTGTGTTATGAAGTGGCCATATGGGATACTAACCTGGACTTGGATAGTAATAATGATTTACTTCCTGTAGGCTACACAGGTTTTTACGTGGTTTGGTTATTAATGTCAAGATGAATAATTGCTGATTCACTCTACGGTTGGTGTTGTGTGTCTGACGTATATCAGTTGACCCTGTCAAGCCCTGGGCAGAGTGTCAAACAGAGATAGATACCGTGTTTGAATATTAAAGCATTCAACAGCACCAGACATACAGGTATAATATGCAAAACAGTATTAGTTAAAGGTCAAGTACACTGTTTTACAAACTCAATACAAATTAACAAGCCAAATCAAAACTGTGCAGACATTGTCTTGACTGTGTCCAGATCTCAAATAATCCCCAACAAGTAAGCGAGTCAGTAAGTGATAATCAAACATACTAGCACTAAAAATGACTTATTTTAGTTTACTTCTTTTTTTACATCCTTGCTTAAGAGCAAACCAATTTGGATGAACAACTTCCAGGCAAGAAATAATGCACAGGTGCAAAAGGAATGTTCCATTGAAAACACTACCATGCGTTTTTCTAGAATAGGTTTTGATGAACTCTCGTTGATTATCAACCATCGTCCCAAGTAGGCGCCCATGCAAACTTACCTGGAATCTCTCCCTCATTCTCAATGTTACACAACATTCGGACATTTTCACTTAGGGGTGTACTCACTTTTGTTGCCAGCCGTGTAGACATTAATGGCTGTGTGTTGAGTTATTGTGAGGGGACAGCAAATGTACACTGTTATACAAGCTGTACACTCACTACTTTACATTGTAGCAAAGTGTCATGTCTTCAGTGTTGTCACATGAAAAGATATAATCAAATATTTACAAAAATGTGAGGGATGTACTCACTTTTGTGAGATACTGTACATATATATTTACATTATTCAATTGCCCAACTGTAAGACTTGCTTTTCTTCAGATTAAGGGCTTGCTAATATCGTGGAGATCATTCCCCAAACCCAATCAAAACAAGCCCACAACCAAGTAGCCATCAGTTGGCAGAAGAAGGGATAAGCGTTTTGACGTGCATTGTATTTGGAGGATTTATTATCGAGCCTCTGTCAGAATCACAGTGACACAAATTGGATCACACAGAGGACACAAACGACTCACTGTTTCCTATCTAGCGCACTATCTTGACCAGAACCCATAAGGATTAGTGGGCCATTTGTGACTCTTGTAGTACACAAGAAGAGGAAATCTACTGATTAATGGATAGTGTAGTATAATACATCAAGAGGACAAAGATGTATTGAAGATGGTATTTTATCAATAACTAGTTCATACTATGGTTCATACTCCTGGAAATATTCTTCTTTCAGAGCACAATAGTGTCTCAAAAATAGTATATTATACTATTAATACATTTCAACCTATTTTACACTCTTCTTTATTCTTTGGTATAAGAGCAGAAATTCATTGAAGATCGCCCGCTATCAAAAGAAGCAACAATGGTTTGATTTCATGGGGAACCCTGACGACATACATTTCAATGTGGTTTATACTGGATGTTCCTTTGATATCAAATCCTTCTGACCAATGATCTAGCTACGCTGCCATCAACCTACAGGCTGCTGATATGGATAATTCCTGGATGTGTATCCATAAACATGTCTTCAGGAAGCAGGATGAGGGATGACCGACGCTGTTGTTCAAGGGCATATCCCTGATCATCTGGCCATAATGACCTTGGTCGGATGCTATAATCTGTCCCAATAATAGGCTAATATCACAGCAACCATGTACAGTCATGGACATTTAAGTCTGACAGTTTGTGCTGCGAGAAAATTATTATTATTATTATTTTTTTTTTGTAGTTTACCGTAGCCTGAATTGGCGTTGATCTGAATGCAGGAGAATAGTGTGGGTATGCCCTGCTCCATATGAACCAGCTCAATATGAACCAGGGCTGGTAGGCGGTGCAGGGAGTGTTGGTAGGCGGAGCTGGGAGTGTTGGTAGGCGGTGCAGGGAGTGTTGGTAGGCGGTGCAGGGAGTGTTGGTAGGCGGAGCTGGGAGTGTTGGTAGGCGGAGCTGGGAGTGTTGGTAGGCAGAGCTGGGAGTGTTGGTAGGCAGAGCTGGGTGGTTTGTCAGCACTGATTGATCACCTCTGTGCCTGGGGGATAAAGACTTTTGCTCCACATTCTTCTGGAAGACCTCTTATCATGAGTGAATTTTGTTTTAAATTATTTGATTATTGCATATTCTTTGTTATTACTTTATTTGACACGTAGTTCTAATTTGTTCCACGGCCTAAGAGCCGGGTTGTGACATATGTATATGTAATATATAGATTGGATCGGGGATATAATTGATCCCTGACAACACTTCCTAAACGCGGCTCTGACAAAAGGAGAGTGGTCGTCATTAGAATTGATTGCACCAATTTATTATTAATGATTCGTAAAATGAGATCCAGTAGGCCCCACTTTAAATAAATTTTATTTTACCAATGTCTGGTTAGGGGCAGATAAGCAACTCCAGGAGACCTACCCTCAATGTGTTTAACTCTGACTCGACTCACAATTAAATTGCCTCAAATGATGCCCCACTAACTGAACTGCTGCAAAACAAAAAGGAGTCCTTAGAAAGTCCCTGGAATGTGAGGTGGTTGTGTGGTGGTCCACTGTGTCCTGGATGAGTCCTGTTTGCTGGACCTAGGAGGTTCTGTTTAAATGCAAGGAAACTATAGGTAGCTCCCAGTGATGCTAAGCTAATGCTAGCTTTGGTAGTTACCCAATGACAAATGAGAAGTTGGACATGGAGTTTTCTTTCTGTACAAGCCAAAAGAGTTGTGCAATATTATACAGGTTGCTTAGCTCAATATCGTGTTACACTAGCTGACTGAAGCACCCAGTCCCACTAAGCTAGCTTTGGCTAAGCTACACTCAACTAGTCTAACCCAATTTTCATAAATTATACACAAGTCTAAAAAACATAACTGTACATTTTGTGATTAATCAGATCACCTGAATGCACATTCTTGTGATTAGGGAAGACAAACCCAGCTGTCAATCAAATACAGCCTGGGGTGAGAGGAGGGGTAGAGAGAATAATTATGTGTTTCTCACATTTGAATTATTATTTTCAGTATGTTACCTAGTGCAGCATTACTGGACTGGCCTTCACTTGTCTTGCCTCCTGTCCGGTGATCTGTACAGCCTGTCTCTGCATTGGTTATTTTCTTTCACATGAACTAATATGATAAAAAATATACATCATTGATTATGATTTGCCTAAATTGCCTATAGTAGATACATAACACATTAAGAGTTAAAACATGTTTGTTGTGGAACTCAAAATGCTAACTGTCCCATATCAGCCTATGTACAACAGATAATAATCAACATTGACTTTTAAATCAGTTTCCTTAACTCTGCGAGTTTCCATAATTTTCTCCCAGCCTGTAATATATACAACAGCGGAATAAAAGTCCTGAAACTCAGTTATGGCCTTTGGTTTTGGTGTGCCACTCCATCTGGTCACCCCGATGAAACATTTACTCGTATTCACTTGAATAAAAAAAACACACGCAAGGTTGCAATCTAGTAATTTCATGATTCCTGTCTTCAGTTTTTTGCGCAATGATTAGAAGTTACAGTTAACACCCAGCATTGCAGCATTTTCTATAGAGTTCCAGGGACTGCACAAGTGTTTATAATGTGTATGAGGAATGTAATTCCAATATACAAAATAGGAATCATTTTCATGTCACTTACTGGCAGATACCCTTCGCCGTCTATAAAATGCTATCACAACATTATACGACCACATAGAGGGAAACTGGGTTTCTACCGTGATGAAAGGATACTGTCAAAGGCAGCGGCTGAGTTCAGCAGGGTGCCCTTTAAATGGTGTTACAATTTGATTTACAAATATTAGGTTTCTAGGAGGTCTTATCAGCATAATGTCAAGGATTGCCTGGGATGTGCAATGGTGTTTGAGCGTGTGCTTGTGTGTTTGTGAGTGTGTTTGTCTTGTCAAGGATTTGGTGTCCTGTCAGGGATGCGGAGGTTTTGAGTGGGTGCTCTACAGCTATCTCAAAGAAGTAGCCTGACGAGGAACCTGTCCAGCCTGATGTTAGTGTTGTAATGGCGTGTCCAATCCCTCACTAACAAATGAACAAACAGAAAAACTAACAAAAAACAGATGCCCAGATGATTACACAGTAATTGGTTGTCCAAGTGATGTTGACGGACAGACTATTAAAACCATGAGGGTGATCTGATTTCAAGGCTGCACTACAAATTTCTCCCTGTACTCTACATAGTACACTCCCTTCCCATTGTTTATACGAAGTTCTGATTATAAGTAGTACACTACATAGGGAATGGGGCGCTATTCAAGCCGCATCCAGCCAATGTTGACAGTTTGTTTCAATGAGAGAGGCACCTGGTGTCACGGTACCGTCGCAGGACGGGACCTCCCCTGTTCGCGTAGCCTTCCGGCGTTCGACGTCGCCGGCCTTTTAGTCGCCATCGTGTGTGTTGTGTCCTGTTTTCCCCATGTCCTGTGAACGCATCCCTCCCTGATTCCTGACAGGTGCTGCTTGTTACCACAGTACTTAAGCCCTTGTGTTTCTCGTCTCCGTGTC
>JACXGK010008664.1:0-21808 GCA_016801125.1 Novumbra hubbsi | reverse complement strand
TGATCCTGGGGTTGAGGGGTGATCCTGGGGTTGAGGGGTGATCCTGGGGTTGAGGGGTGATCCTGGGGTTGAGGGGTGATCCTGGGGTTGAAGGGCCGACAGGTGACTGACAGCAGTGTGTTGTTTCAGGTAAATCTGCGCTGCACTGGGCGGCTGCTGTGAACAACGTGGAGGCCACAGTGGCCCTGCTGAAGAACGGGGCCAACAAAGACATGCAGGACCTCAAGGTACCGCCGGCGCTCCTCCACCTATACAGCTGTGATTCAGCGTTGAAACGTCTCTAACTCTCCCTTATCCTGGCTGTGTTAGGAGGAGACGCCCCTCTTCCTGGCGGCCCGCGAAGGGAGCTGTGAGGCCGTCAAGATTCTCCTGGCCCACTTTGCCAACAGGGAGATTACGGACCACATGGACCGTCTGCCCCGGGACATCGCCCAGGAGAGGATGCACCACGACATCGTTCAGCTGCTGGACGAGTTCAACACGGTGAGGAGCCCCCAGGGACACGGAGGGGCCCCGCATCACCTGGCGGGAACACACACCCTGTCCCCCCTCATGTGCCCCCCCAGCGCCTTCATGCCCAGCCTAAAGAACACCCCCCAGGGGAAGAAGAGTCGCCGCCCCGGGGCCAAGGGCTCAGGTCTGGCAGGACAGCACGCCCAGAACCTGAAGGATTCCGCCAAGGCCCGCAACAAGAAGTTAACTCTGGACATGCAGAGTGCCCTGCTGGAGAGCTCCGTCACCCTCTCCCCCGTCGACTCCCTGGACTCCCCGCGCGGAGGCGCCAACAACGCCGGCTACGTCACCAACCCCTGCTCCCCGGTCGCCATGCCCTCCCCAGGGCTCTTCCACTCCTCCATGTCGGTGCCCAACACCCCCATGGTGCACGGCGGCATGATGGACGGCTCCGGGCCCTTCACGGTGTCCCTGGCCCAGCTCAATGACCTGGCCGACGCCGGCATGTCCATGCAGGGCCGCGTGCCCATGGCCGGCCAGGTGAACCAGGGACCCCACGGCTACGTGCTCAACGCCGGCCAGCTGGGCCTCAACATGGGCCTGGTGAGCCCGGTCAGCGTGCCCTTTGACTGGCACAGCCGCATGCCCCCCTCCTCCCAGTGCGGCGGCCAGGTGGTGAACCTGGTCCACAGCAGCCAGGCCGGCCTGCACTCCCAGCAGAACGGCCTGATGATGCAGCAGCACCTGTACCGCGGCGGCCAGCCGGGCATGCTGCAGCCCACGCCGGTCAACGCCAGCACGCCCACCTCCCTCAGCCCCGGCAAGCTGGCCTCCATCGCGGAGCAGCAGCACCACGGCCACTCCATGGCCAGCCAGCAGAGCCACCGCATGGGGACCTCCGCCCTGCCGGCCCCCCAGACGCAGCCCCCTCCGGCCTTCTTCCAGCAGCAGCCCCCCCAGGCCCAGCCCGCCCCGCAGCCCACCTCCCCACGTGCCTCCCAGGCTCCTCCTCCCCAGGCTAGCGGCAGTAGCGCGGGCCCGGAAGACTACCCCACCCCGCCCTCCCAGCACAGCTACTCCTCCGCCCTGGATGCCACGCCGAAGCATTACCTCCACCTGCCTAGCGAGCACCCCTACCTGACCCCCTCCCCAGAGTCGCCAGAGCCCTGGTCAAGCCCCTCCCCACACTGTGTGTCTGATTGGTCAGACTCCACTCCCAGCCCGGCTGTGGCCGGCCCCGCCCAAACCCAGATCCCCCACGTTCAGGAGTCCAATGGCAAGATGCAGGTGTTTGCATGAAGACCCCCAGTTCACACCGGGCCGTTAAGGCCTGTTTGTTAGAGTTTATGTCGGCCTGGCTCCAAGATTTTCATTGGATTTGGATTGACTGTTATCACGAGGACCGTCTGCTAGTGTTAGCAGAGAAAGAGTAAAGGGAAATGCGTGTTGTCTGGAAATAAAAGAGCAGACAATGTAATGAAGTAAGACTTATTCTGTCACAGATGGACTTGTTTTTTTATTATTAAAAAAAGTATATGAAGAAGAAAACTCAAGTCTTTATTTGAAAGGCTTGGGGACGCTCTCCTGAGAAACTAACAAACTTTTTCAAAGTAGATAAAAGAACGAAAAAAAGCTAAAATGTTGAAGGGAATTCCTTTATTTTTATTTATTGTTTTTTTTGTGTCTCTCATCACTGCCTTCTTAGGTGTTTCCTCTGCCTTCTTTCTGTGGTGACCTCTTTCATAGGGCTTCCTACTCACCTGCACTGGGCTCAGCTGAGGCTAGAGTCCTTACAAGGAAAACCGCCAGTGATTCACTTCCATAAGTGTGTGTTCACTCACGAGCCAGCCCGGCACCGGTGTCTAACACTTCCTACACAGATCAATACAGGGCTGCTGATAGAGTGAGGAAGAGGGCTTGCCGCTATTGACTGATATTATTTATTTAGGCCAACAGGAAAAAAGATAGAATTGGCTTGGGAAAACAATGTGTATTATTTGAAGTTGGTCGGCATTAGTGATATTATGTTCTGATTTGAGAAACTAGGAGAACAAAAGGAACCAATTACATTCCGTAGAAGTATTATTTGTAAGAATGTAGACTGACGGGTGTCCCTGAAGCCCTTGGTGGGGTAAAGGGTTCGGAGGGAGGGTGGTCGTGAGGTGGGTTCAGACTGACGGGTGGGACACTCTTCCCCACACAGACAAAGAGCCAGGAGGGCTATTTCAAATCCCATGTCATTGCATTCAGCAGACAACTAAATGAAACCAGGATGTGTTCACGATGAGGCTTGTTCCTATGGACACTTTGACCCCCAGACCCCACTCGGCCGGTCATCCACTAGTCTTATTGTCTTGCTCTTAAGCGTTTACATCCCCATGTCAGAGAAAAAAAACCCAGCCTCCCATGGCGACTTCAGCGATAAAGCTTGTTTCCACTCATTCTGAACCTTCATTTAGAACAGGGCATTATACCATTTGCCAATTCCAAATTAGCCTGTCACTGCCATGTTAGTTTTGGTGTAATTCGTTTTTGTCATTTTTATATTGTGTGTGTTGAGGCCATGGTTACCTTGTTGAACATCACCCGGATGTACTAAGCTATGTTTATTGGCTGCTATTCTTGTTATGCTTGTCACTGTCCTAGTCATCACCGTGTCCGTGGAACACGAACAGAAGGATAACCTTTTTCCAGGTTTTCTTCTGCTTGTTGATGCCTGGTCGAGATGTTGTGTAGCCAGAGTCCGAAGTCTGACTCTGCTTTCGTACCGACTCGATCGCTGTCAATGTAATGCATGCGACACCACGTACATAGTGCTAGGAACTGGGCCTGGCGTTCCCCTGGCCAAACAAGGCACATTCTCCTCCATTGGTCATGAGGCGTGATAAGGCTGGTGAGTGTGTACTGCTAGTGCTTTGTCACTCCTCATGGAGCCATTATAGTAGGGCATGGCTGGTGAGTGGGGACTGCTAGTGCTTTGTCACTCCTCATGGAGCCATTATAGTAGGGCATGGCTGGTGAGTGGGGACTGCTAGTGCTTTGTCACTCCTCATGGAGCCATTATACTAGGGCATGGCTGGTGGGTGGGTACTGCTAGTGCTTTGTCACTCCTCAGGGAGCCATTATACTAGGGCATGCAGAAGAGAGTCTCTCCTGCATCTTTAGCAGCCTGTAGCCCACCAGCGACGGAGGTGACATTTCCACGTGACGTGTTAGAAGACCAGGAAGGAGAGAGAACACTACTATGTAGTGCTGCCCCGCCCCCTACCGTAGGTCTTTACTGTAGTCATCAATGTCAGTCCCTCGCGGGATCCGACGCGCCCTCTCAAACACTGCCTGAACCCTGCGGTCTAGCCACTGGGGATGGGAAGGCCCCACATCTCTCTACTCACCATCATTTTGTTTCTATGGCTGTTTCCTTTATTGGTCCCAGCCTGTTTCCTACAACCAGCTACTAGAGTGCCAGTGGTTTCTGGAAAGTTTCTGGGTTCTACTGATACTAGGTACAGATTCCAGTTCAGGGTTCATTTAGTTATTGGTTTTTATTTTTGACCAGCCCCTTGATTTCCTTTCCTGGCCACACCGCTACTAGTGCTCTGTCTGTACATTTCAAATATCCCTGCCTGTAAATAATGTTCGTCCTGGGTAGATCTATTTGTTTAAGACAAGTCTTATGTTTCTAAAAATGATTATGTACTAAAAAGGACAAAAAGAATATGTACTTCCTTTTAGCATTGCTGTCAAAACTGAGAATGTGACTGATATTTTATTGGTCTTGTATTAGAACAGTCATAGATATTTCTATCATTATTATTAATTCCTATATACTTGTTTAAAAGTAGTTTAAAAATGATTGTACATATAAAACACTTTCCACAATGTTTCTTTTTACAGACAAAAGTTGTAAAATAAGTTACTTCTAATAAAAACTGTAGGGAACTACATTTCTGTGTTTGTGTCTTTTCACATTCATCCCTTGTTCAGACACATGTATGTGACTTGATTTACAATGTAATAATACTGACACTATATGTGAACATATAATGTTATACTGAAGAAACTGTAGATTGTAGTGAATAACTATGGTCTCTTGTATTACATAGATTTAGAGAGGCCATGGCTATAAAGAGTCAGTTATATTGATGGTGCTTCTTATCTTCTTTGTTGACAGTTTAGCAAAATTCTGAAAACTTACAATACATTTTAAAAAAACTCAGACATCCTTGTTCGAGGATTAGTTCATACCTTCCTAATCTTTCAAATGTGATTAATGGGGAAAACAGAATTTAACAGTCTAGATGTTATTCTTTAAGGGATTTTTGCAGCCCGTGTTGTGTTTGTGAGCTGATTCAGTGGAATTTCCACTGTCAATATTGCGCAAAAGCAAATAAGTCTACGCATCAACAGGACCATGTTCTACAAATAGTATGAATTCCCTCTCAAAGGCTTCCTCATTCATTATTGTTCCCCATTTGTGTCTGTTACTCTTGGAGTGGAGATGGACCACAGCCTCCCCACGGTCATTTTATCCCATCAGAGAAGTAATGAAGGTGAGATTTGTTCATCTGAAAAGTCACTGGGGGATTTTATGCTGTGGTCATGCTTAAGTATGTCTTCAAGCTGAAGGTTATTTTATTGCAGGCTATAGGTGTCATCTTTCTACTAGCCTCTGTGGCAGTCCATGCCCTACCACACAAAACCGTGCCGGTGGATTGTGCTGATATGTATACCTGGGGCTTTGGACGCAGTGGAGTATATACCATCTACCCTGGGGGAGCAACCTCTGCTGTCCAGGTCTACTGTGACATGGGCTGCGATGACCCACCTGACGGAAAGAAATGGACGGTCCGAATTTAGCCTTTGTTCATGCTCTTTCGAGTCAAATCGTGGTTCAACCTATGTTGCTGCATGCTCTGTATTGTTTGAAGATGTGAATGTAGACCAATCAGCACGTTCCTAATGTGGAAAAGGTCAATGTGAGGGCCTGTTTATTTTAGGTGATCCAGAGAAGGATGGATGGGACAGTGAACTTTTACCGTGGGTGGGACCAATACAGGAATGGGTTTGGCCAGGCCTCTGGAGAGTATTGGTTAGGTAAACATACTAAATGTGTATGGAAACATACTAAATATATATAATAACATACTAAATGTGTATAGAAACATGCTAAATGTCTATACTAACATACTAAATGTCTATACTAACATACTAAATGTCTATACTAACATACTAAATGTCTATACTAACATACTAAATGTCTATACTAACATACTAAATGTCTATACTAACATACTAAATGTCTATACTAACATACTAAATGTCTATACTAACATACTAAATGTCTATACTAACATACTAAATGTCTATACTTGTCACGTCTCCATCCAGTGTCGGGCTCCCCTTCACGGCCCTCTTTTCTGTTGCCCTCTCTCTCTCTTGTCACTGAAGCCAAATCCCAAGTTATATAAAGGGGTTAGTTATAGATAGTGCCTCTGTGTGAGCCTCCTCTAAGTATCATACGGCAGCCTATGCACAGAGGGGTTAGTTATAGATAGTGCCTCTGTGTGAGCCTCCTCTAAGTATCATACGGCAGCCTATGCACAGAGGGGTTAGTTATAGATAGTGCCTCTGTGTGAGCCTCCTCTAAGTATCATACGGCAGCCTATGCACAGAATCTCTATACTAACATGCTAAATCTCTATAATAACATGCTAAATGTCTATACTTATACAATAAATGTCTAAACTAACACACTAAAGTTCAATACAAAAATGCTAAATGTCAAACTAACATGCTAAAGCTCTATACTAACATAGTAAATGTCTATACTTACATGCTAAATGCCTAAAATGAGTATCTTTACTGTTCACCTCTTCATGTTCTTCTTCATTATGGTGTCATCTCTTGCAGGCCTAGAAAACATCTATCTCCTAACTCTGAGAAAGAAGTATGAATTACGGGTGGATATGGAGGACTTTGATGGTGCTAAAGTCCACATCCAGTACTCATCCTTCTACATTGACCCTGAGTATGAAGGATACAAGGTGCATTTCAGTGGCTTCAAAAATGGTGGTGCTGGTGAGTATAAAGTGCTTCTCTAGCTTTAACAAATTCAAATCACTACTTGGTAGATAAAAAATAAGTTCCACTGTGAATGGAAATGTTGATCAATTCATTCATCTAATTCCAGGGAATTCTATGGATGAGCACAATGGACAAAAGTTCTCCACCTTTGACAAAGACCAGGACACGTACACTGCAAACTGTGCCCAGACATATCTAGGAGGATGGTGGTATGGAGAATGTCACAGTGCCAATCCTAATGGAGAATATCTGTGGGGCAGTTCAATCTATGGTATTGGTATCAACTGGGTGACTTGGAAAGGGTATGAATACTCTCTAAAAGCCATTGCAATGAAGATAAGGCCAGTAGAATAAGTTTTCAGGTTTTGACTTATATTGCAATCAGGGGTTAATTCACCAAAATCTCATATGCAATATTATTATTGAATAATATAAATATATGAAATACACATTGTGATATCATGTATATTTTGTTGTTATGATAAGTCAGCAAATAACGTGCAATATGTAGAAATCTATTGAGACACCAGTTGTCACAAAACCTACCCTGTTCCATTTGGTCAGGATTGTTTCTTAAATGTCTTCATCTTAAAATCTTAAATGTGTTCATCCGGGATCTTCGGCAGCTGAGGGTTGTGCTGCCTGGTTCAGCTACAATTTCCTTCCAATAACCACTTAAAAATGAAACCCAATCTCTGAGGAATACAGTGGACAAAGCCGAACTCAAAAAAGGAAAGAGAGAGGGGAAAACATTATTAAATGTAACTCCATGTTTTCAAAAATCACTGTTAATTAAATGCAGCTTCTAGTGCTTGAAATGCTTAGTCTAATTGGTGTATTATAGGACTAATGTGAAGTCACACTGCTAAGATGGTCTAGCCCCTCATCAAAATAAATGGCCTAAATATATTAAAAACAAATGTATATTTTTGAACAGATTTGACACAAACTATTATTTTTACAATTTCCGAGTTGTTTTTCTGACTGTATAGTGTGTAACCGTTTTTCCTATAATTTGACTACACTGGGACCTTGTTTTATTGTTCATGTTTCATCCTCCCTATATAAGATAATGCTAACATATTTCATGGAAACTGCATGAGGGACGTCGGAAAACTGAGCTGTGACCTACCTGCCTGATCCTGCTTACATATTCTTCAACTGAAACCAAAGTACAATGAGCTGGCTGTGTAGGCTGATTCCTATTATCTTGATTTAAATTTATTTACATTTAAATTTGGTCAAACATCTTGCCTCAATCCAGGTATTCATACCATGGCTTGACTAATTCAAAGTATGGCAGAATCCTTGTTATAGACCTGTTGTAGGCGATACTAATCTTTGTTCAGTATTGAAAGATGTATCCACTAATTGTTATGTGTCTAATTGTTGGTGAATTTTCCTTTCATTTATTAAAATTTACCTTTTCAAAAACAACTTTGCCGCTCCTTGAATGAACAGGTGAATGTCATCCAACATCCAACAAGGTGAATGTGGTGTTCTACAAACATTTTGGAGCTCCCTACAAAGATTTTCTTTTGGGTTCAGGTCTGGAGACTGGTTAGGCCACTCCAGGACCTTGAGATGCTTCTTACGGAGCCATTCCTTAGTTGCCCTGGCTGTGTGTTTCGGGTCGTTGTCATGCTGGAAGACCCAGCCACGACCCATCTTCAATGCTCTTACTGAGGGAAGGAGGTTGTTGGCCAAGATCTCGCGTTACATGGCCCCATCCATCCTCCCCTCAATGCGGTGCAGTCGTCCTGTCCCCTTTGCAGAAAAGCATCCCCAAAGAATGTTTCCACATCCATCCTTCACGGTTGGGATGGTGTTCTTGGGGTTGTATTCATCCTTCTTCCCCCAAACACGGCGAGTGGAGTTTAGACCAAAAAGCTCTATTTTTGTCTCATCAGACCACATGACCTTCTCCCATTCCTCCTCTGGATCATCCAGATGGTCATTGGCAAACTTCAGATGGGCCTGGACATGCGCTGGCTTGAGCAGGGGGACCTTGCGTTCGCTGCAGGATTTTAATCCATGACGGCATAGTGTGTTACTAATGGTTTTCTTTGAGACTGTGGTCCCAGCTCTCTTCAGGTCATTGGCCAGGCCCTGCTGTGTAGTTCTGGGCTGATCCCTCACCTTCCTCATTATCATTGATGCCCCACGAGGTGAGATCTTGCAAGGAGCCCCAGACCGAGGGTGATTGACCGCCATCTTGAACTTCTTCCATTTTCTAATAATTGCGCCAACAGTTGTTGCCTTCTAACCAAGCTGCTTGCCTACTGTCCTGTAGCCCATTCCAGCCTTGTGCAGGGCTACAATTTTATCCCTGATGTCCATACACAGCTCTCTGGTCTTGGCCATTGTGAGAGGTTGGAGTCTGTTTGATCGAGTGTGTGGACAGGTGTCTTTTCTACAGGAAACAAGTTCAAACAGGTGCAGTTAATACAGGTAAGGAATGGAGAACCGGAGAGCTTCTTCAAGAAAACCTAACAGGTTTGTGAGAGCCGGAATTCTTACTGGTTGGTACGTGATCAAATACTTATGTCATGCAAAAAAATGCAAATTAATGACTCAAAAATCATACAATGTGATTTTCTAGATTTTTGTTTTAGATTCCGTCTCTCACAGTTGAAGTGTACCTATGATACAAATTGCAGACCTCTACATGCTTTGTAAGTAGGAAAACCTGCAAAATCGGCAGTGTATCAAATACTTGTTCTCCCCACTGTATGTAACAGAGTTTCACTTAACTTCACTTGTTGTGTGGGGGCCCTTTAACTTTCCTGGAATATTTTAAAGAATATGACACGGTTAGTGTTATAAGGTATACTTGCAGTTGCAACACAGGGTTATATACTGAATCTACATCTTTGGTTGAAATGCATTGACGTGACCAGTTGACTGTGCTCTAAAAGCCGATGTGTGAAGATCTGTTTCCTATAATTTTGTCTCGTCTTAGAACAAAATAGCTCTATGCTGTGCAGTCAGTTGTGAAATGGATCGGCTAAGTTACTACAGTATAATAACATAATTACATTACATTCCGAGCCTTGGGATTCAGACTCACATTCACATTCTCCCAAAATTTGTGTTACGGACTGCATTTGTAGTTTATAGAATTTCTGTATTCCCCCTTTAATCTACTAACAATACGCTATGAAGACGAAGCCAACTGACAAAGAAATGTTCAGTCAGGGCCGTGCACAGACATTTTGAGAGCCCATTGCTCTGAAGTGCTGACCACCGGACTTTTCACCCTCGGAGGGGCAACTTGAGTCGAGGAGAGCATACGGGCAGTTGCCCCTCCCCCGTGCATGTCCCTGTGATCAGTCTATAATTTTAATGGTAGGTTTACTTGAACAGTGAGAGAATGACAACAACAAAAGCCAGAAAAACGCATTTCAAATAAGTTAAGATACATTCATTTGCATTTTACTCAGTGAAATAAGTTGCCAAATGTTTATGTTGGTGCAACATTTATTGTTTGAATTACTTCGAGTAAGTTAAAATGCAAAACGTTACTCAAAACTGTGCGTTATTCAAGGGTTTTTAAGATGCAAATAAGCCAATTTAAAGTGTAATCATTGAAAAAACGAAAATGCTAAATTCCAAAAACATAACGTGTGCGGTCAAAAATGTTGTTACCGCCATCACCAAGCACCATGGCCATTAATCTTACAGCAATTTACACCTGTGGAAGAAGGCGTGGCCAAAAGACGTGGCGAACGAAAATAAAGTGATAGGCGCTTAATACCGGCTCCTACACTAATCGTTACTCCCGTCAAATACTAAAGATTAAATGAACAAATGGTGACACATTACTCCTGTCTTCATTCCTGTTTCACTCCATACACTGTCCTTCCATTTCTTTTTTTGCACTTCTGGTTGGATGCCCACTGCATTTCGTTGTACTGTACTGGTACTGTTCAATGACAATAAAGTATAATCTAATAATGCAGCTGTTTTTAAAAGCAGGGACTTTTAATATATTGACATACAACAGTTCAATCAGGAAACTGCGATCTATCAACAGAGACCGGGGATGCTACCCCTGTAAACACCGGTTGAGGTCTGTGTTTCTTTTTCACGGGGATCGGTACTGTATACTTTACTCATTGCCTGTCGGGATTGCTTTTTAATGATTTTATGGTTTGATATCGTTCTTAGTAGTATTGTATACACATTCATGTGATGGCAGTGAGTTACCCCAGAGCAACGCCAAGACCTGTAATAATGGCTGTTGTGCGTGTTTCCGATGAATGGTTAAACTAATGCTTAGGGTTTTCTGTCTGCAGTATATTTTTTCAGGCATTTATGCTTTATTGAACAGTGAAGTGAGTACAATTTTATTTTTTCTGGGTATAATATCAAAGACAAAAACAACTTTTTGTTATTTTTCTTTTCTGTTTTACAAAATAATCCAAAAACCAAAATGTACACGGACCCGGCCCAGCTAACACAAACTTGGAATCGAAGTGCATAACACACTTCTGGCTAATTCAGGGCTAGTTGTCCTACAGTTCGTGATGCTTGAAAGAAGAAGTTGTATAGATGCATAGCTAAAGATGTACATGACATTAGTACATGCTTTATAGGGAAGCAACTTCTTCAAGCTTGCCTGGCTGTCATAACGAACAGTAACGCTTGGTGGTTGACTAGCGTAATGACTCGCATAACGCATATGACAGTATTGCACCCTTACTTCAAAGTGAAAGTTGGTAGAACACACAGCGCGACTGGGCTACAAGGAAATAGATCGATCGCTGCAATATTTTTCCAGAAGTTAATACATACAAGTTACATCTTAGACATTGTAAAATGAACAATCTGCAAGATGAATTGGAGGTATGCTTCGGCAAACGTAGTTTTAATCTAGCCAGTATTGCTACTGTTTCAATTTGCATTCGACTTTCGTGTTTGTGCAGTAGGCCCAGGGATACGTTTTTTATATCAATTTATGTTATATGGTCTGTTGGGAAGAATGATGTGTTTATTATTATTTAGAGAAGACAAGGAAAGTTATTGCCATTTTGTGTTGGGAACTGTTTTAAATCATGTCGCAGGGTAGGCTACAGTGGTTGTCATTTTCTGTCAAACCGTTATTAATATGATATTTTAATTTTCCGTTTTAATACATATTAAAATCAACGCGGCGATCTGTTAATTGTATAGCATTATGATAATTCTCTTATTTCTGTGTTTTATTTAACTCAGCTGGAGAAAAGTGTCAGGCGGTTTAGGGAGACGTTCCATGGCAAGATAGCAATAGACAAGGCAGTCTTACTGATGAGACGCTATGCCAACAACCACCGTTTGGTCACCTTGGAAGTCATACTGATGAAAGACAGAGGTAAACATACAATCAATTCAGTAAAAGACAGAGGTAAACATACGATCAATTCAGTAAAAGACAGAGATGAACATGTGATAAATTAAAAGACAGATACAGTAACAGATATTAAGTTTTGATACATTCAAACCAAACTGTTGAAATATGACCTCTGTTGGTTTCACCCTAAATTATATATTTATGTTGAGGGTTGGCCATATTGACAGTGTAGTCCCTGACTCTTCCTGTTTCTCTGTTTTTGCCTCACAGAGCTTGATAATGAGGACAGAGATCTCCTACAGAATGATCAAGCTGTCCAGGTTACATTTATGACTTTCATGCTATTCTCTGTCAACCTATGTGTGTTTGTTTGGTTTTGTGGTGTATTCAGTTGGGTTAGGGTTAGCAGTTGGGTCTGCATATGTTTGAACAGGTTGTTTGTTTTGGTTATGAACATAGATCGTTCATCTGTAGCAGAATCTTTGATCAACCTGTTTTTGCTCCCTTTCAGAATGTGGTTCAGAGGCTCATGGCTGAGGAGAGGGAACTGGCAATAGCCCCCCCTCCTGTACAGCAGGTACAGCCCGGTTACACTGCTAATCCCTCTTTTATCAGGTTCAGAAGGGAACCAATCATTACAAGTGTTTTGTTATTTCATACTCTTACCTTGAGTGACATACGATTGTGAAACGTCACATGGCCAGACAGCCGTGCTGGTTGTGCCTGTCCTATCAGAAGCAAGACTGACAACCTAGCTGCCTTAGGGCCACAATTACCGTGTTTGTACAATAATTCACTGGTAATAGATTTCTGATCTTCAGTATTACGACAAATGGACAAGTATATTGTTTAAGGGCTGAGAGACGAATTGGAACTCGTATCCGCCCTGGTCATATATCCAGTTTGATAATCAGGGTGTGTCTAGGTAATATCGGTTGCATTGACTAATATGTCCCTTGTTTCTGAAACACAGGCCAGAGGTAACAGACAGCCTGAAGACGATGAGGATATCCAGGTCGATCCTCCCAAAACAATTCACTTACTTGTGGGTAGACGACAGAGCTGGAGGTGAATGGCCCAATGATGTGCGCGTTTGTCTCTCTTTGTGCGTCGATGCTCAGGAGCTCGGGGAACGCCTGCGGGTCTTGCCGCTCACTGTGGACAACCTGCGTATGTTTGATAATGCCAGGCTCCACGTCACCCCATCTGTCCTGCACCAGTTTGCCTGCCAGACCTGTGACACGGATTGGTGGCGCCGTGTGCCCCAGAGGAAGAGGGTAATGCTGCATCACGACCAACCGGGCATCCCGTCAATATTATAACATACACATATGACAATGGATGTGGCTCTTTGTGCATGTGTGTGCACTAGGGACAGATTTAGAGCGTCAACCTGGGTACACTGCCTTGCTCAGGGACATTTAACCCGCTGACTGTTCCTTGGCCATCATCTCCGATAGGTGTCTCGCTGTCACTTTTGCAAAAGGAAATACGACCCGGTCCCAGACAACGAAATGTGGGGTATTGGGGAGTTCGCCTGCCCCAATTGCACACGCACTTTCAGGTAAAAGCCGGACCTCTCCTTTCCATGTCCATGAGTGGAAGTCACGTCATCCAGTGGTTGTATTGGTCCTCAGGGGTTTTGGTAGGATGGACTTGGGTTCACCCTGCTTTACCTGCCGAACCCTGGTGACGCCAACAGAGATTCTTCCTCCACGCAAGAGAACAGGAATGCCCAGGAATCCAAACAAACACAGCTGCTTTGCTGAGGACTGTTACAACAGAGGAGGTTAAACCATAAACACAGACACAACACAGATACCATTGCTGTGAAGCACATACCGTATTTTTTGCACTATAGGGCGCACTAGATTATAAGGCGCACTGTCAATGAATGGTCTATTTTCTATCTTTTTTCATATATAAAGCGCACCGGGCTATAAGGCGCATTAAGCAAAAAAGAAAAACAGTCAGATAAGTCAGTCAGTCAAACTTTATTAAACGCGTTCAAATAACTCTCAACATTATTCAAACGTTAATGAGCGTATTCACAAAAACTCTCAAAATTGTTCAGTTATAACACGTAAAATACAACACAAAACACTCACTTTTTCAGTTAATTCTTCGTCCACAAATCCTTCATCTTCAGTTTCCGAGTTTAACAGCTGGGCGATTACGGCATCCAACATGCCCAAATCCCTCTCGTCCGGCCGGTGAAGCACAGTATGTATTACTCCGCGACGCTCCTGGCTACGGTACCCGTAATGCTGCAAGCGGTGCGGCTTTGTAGTTTACCAAAGTCGTACTAAAACATTTTGACTTAGCGCCGTGAGCGCCTTGTACCACACAAAATCGCTTAGAGGTCAGTAAGCTAATAAGAAAACCAGAATTAATCCATATATAAAGCGCTTCGGATTATAAGGCGCACTATCGTTTTTTGAGAAAATTAAAGGCTTTTAAGTGCGCCCTATAGTGCAAAAAATACAGTACATAGGTCAATAGTACAGCGTGCTACAAGCGGTGTTACTAACATTTACCACAAGAGGACACACTGTTACATGTCTGTTCGGCTCCTGCCAACCCTCCCGCCTTGTTCTTCCACTCCAGAGCCCCATGTCCCCGGGACAGAGTGCGTCCACCCCCGTAGTCGCCAGAGAAACGGGAAGCCCCGCGTGGTCAACCCGAGCCCCGTCCACATCAGCTCCGGCTCCACCGTCAACACCTGCCTGAGCCAGGGCAGCCTGCCTGAGCCAGGGTTGAACCTGGATGAACTCATCATGGATGACATCATGGAGGAGGGCGACGAGGATGAGGACCGCAGCAGCGGCAGAAGCAGCAGTAACTAGAGCCGCCTTGTTCCCGGCCCATGAAAAGCCTTGCTGCCCACTGAAGCTTTCTACAGTCAGGTTCTCAGGTTCAGCGTAAGGATGACATAAGCTATTTACATAGCGTCGCTTTCACTTTCCAAGACAGCTCGACGGTCACTAGTCAGATGATACAACATAAAAACAGGTCAACACTCACAAGTCAGTTGAGATAACCACGATAAGTCAGCTCACC
Organism: Novumbra hubbsi; assembly: GCA_016801125.1. NCBI lineage: Eukaryota > Metazoa > Chordata > Actinopteri > Esociformes > Umbridae > Novumbra > Novumbra hubbsi. Next base: position 6,879 of record JACXGK010008664.1, on the reverse strand, counting down.
AACTGGTCAGTTGACATTATGACCTGTTGTCAGTTTGCATGGGCCCATCCATGCCGAGGTTGGTGCTGCTTTTGTTAACGCATGACATTTCAAGGCCAGATGTATTTCACTGCTGCCTGCCAATACTTTTCGCTTTCGTTTAAGTCAATCATTTTATTTGCTTTTCGCTCCCAAAAATGTGTATAAATGTAAGGACAATGGTCATTATGTTCTGAGGATTGTTGATTTGAACCCTGTGTGATGGAGTCCGGGCCATGCTATCACATAAACAATATGTAAATGTTCCTAGCGGATAGTGTGTATATTTGTTAAATAAACTTGAATATTACAAATGTTTACAAATGTTTTCACCTCTCCTGAGGGGAGAAATAAATCAGGCTAACAAATATGGATTTTAATGCACCTTGAAATCAGCTGGGGGGCGTCAGGGATTAATCTGGGGTTGTTTTTTTCCAGAACTTGGAGTTAATGTTTATTACTTGTTTATAAGATCAATATATCAGTGAAGTACTTTGTACTGTTACACTGATTCTTAATAAGCTGTGATTAACAAGGTTTGCTTGATACGATTCATTATTCAAAACCATATTTTTTCACCACATGCCGGTTTTACAGCTGCTTAACTTACAATGTGACGGATGTGATTCCCGAGGCCCAGTCTGTCCTCTGTAATGGAAAATCGGTTGTGGCCAAATGTGGTTGTGTCTCTGAGGGCATATACAGCATGCCATTGAATTGATATTCAAATGTTTATTTCTAAAAGATACATCTCAGGAGTAGTTTAATAAGAATAAAGCGCAGTCTGATCATGCTTGCAAATTTATTGTAAATAAACAAAACAATGTATTCAGAATTTTGCTATGACACTAAACATTGAGGTCAGTTGCATCCTCCTTCCTCCAAATTCAGTTGATTGTGCATGATTTGGAAAGGCTCACCTGTGAATTTAAAGTCCCATGTAGAGGTTGTCTTGATTATAAAGCCATCAGTCGGTCAGTAGTTTAGCAACGAGGTCCCTAATTGCATCGAGAGGAGATGACAGAGGGTTTCCTATCAGTATGACGCACTCTTTAAAATCCCATTTCTCAGCAGGGTTGAGCTCACAGCTCAACGTGGCACATATTGAGAAGGAGAAACACAGCAGATCTATGATACAAGATGTTGCAGTGCTGAGCGATACTGCGCCCTAAATGTCAGAGCCCATGACCATGTCCTTGAATTTTCTATTGGCTTTCCATGCTTACATGTCATGGGTGACTACTACGGCTTTTTCCCGAAGAACATCATGTAACTTGATGGTCTTTTGATTTGCATAGTCAATTGATGTATAATTTGTATACAATTACTGGACTTATCTCTTTACCTTACTTAATGAGATTGAATTACTAAGATTAGCATGTCCACCTGGAACATAAGCAGTTCTCAGGTGGGGGGACGTCAGTATGAGGAGACTTCACGACAATGCAAACTGATTGACCAGCAAGAACGTTTCAGTGGGAAACTCAGGCACTTGCAACAATTGTGTTGAAAAAAATATCTAAAACAATTCCTGCAGATATCTTCTCGTATCTTCTGTTAGTAGTATAGTACAATCTTTCAAGTGGCCCTTTAACATATTATAAAACACTTAAGAACATCAGTGTGCTAGGTTTTCTGAATGACTAACTCTTCATGTCCTTGTAGATCAGTAACCCTGACGGCAAAGTGCTCATTTGGGTAGACACTACAAAGGACCCACAGGATGTATTACTCATAATCTTGTGTAATTAACATTTAATTAGCAACACAGAAGCTACTGTTTGTGCTGTTGGACATAACACGGTAAATATCGTTAACAAAAACTAACAAAATAATGAAAACTAGGTGTGAACAAAACTGTTTAGTTAACTTAAATGAAATTAAATGCAAACAAGAGCTAACTGAAACTGTAGTGTGTGTTTGCAATGCTACCTAAAATATACTAGAATTAGGGAGAAAACGTCTCTAATTTTCGTCTTTGTTGATTTATTTCATACATAAGCCTGGGATTTAGGGTGAAAAATGAAATATATCTTCTGTTTTGTTAGCCAGTTTTAGTCCACACCCCTCGCATGGCTTGATGGCCGCGAATGTCATGGGAAAGCTGCAGTGTCCCTTTTGGAATGACTTTGAACACACCTGTGTCTCAGAAAAGAGCAAGTGCTTTGCCGTGGAAGGTGATACAATATGAAACATATGAAACATTTCTTAGGGGGACAAATACCACAAATCTGAACATCCATTGGAAAAGCATGCACACGTAGGCTAACCTAGTTTCTTTCTCAGAGGGACCTCCCTGAGGCTCCCAAACAATGTCTTGTGTGTCTCATGAGGGGGTTTAATACATGCTGTTCATGTGTGTCTCATGAGGGGGTTTAATACATGCTGTTCATGTGTGTCTCATGAGGTGGTTTAATACATGCTGTTCATGTGTGTCACATGAGGGGGTTTAATACATGCTGTTCATGTGTGTCTCATGAGGGGGTTTAATACATGCTGTTCATGTGTGTCTCATGAAGGGGTTTAATACATGCTGTTCGTGTGTCTCATGAAGGGGTTTAATACATGCTGTTCATGTGTGTCTCATGAGTGGGTTTAATACATGCTGTTCATGTGTGTCTCATGAGGGGGTTTAATATATGCTTTTCATGTGTGTCTTCTTTAGTTTATTTACACGGCTCACTACCTGAATCTCACCCCAGAAGCAGAATTACACACATTTTGCAAGGCTGAATCTTGTGTAGACTGTTTACATTTTTGTGCCAACATCTACATTTGATCTACTGTTGTTGTTGTTGTGTTCAAATTAAATGTTTCTGGTTAATAACACAAACACACTGACTGACACCTATCTTCTATCTTTTGTGGATGGTTGTTTATTTGTGAATACATTGTATTAAACGGTATGTTTTGTTGAGTTTTTATCAATCAATCAATTACGTTTATTTATATAGCACAATTCAGACATAGAAGCAATTCAATGTGTTGAGAAATACAATTTTAACAGTTTGATTACAGTCTATCTACAACTTGTCCTCTATTCGCCCGTCCACTCATTCACTCAGTAACCTTCCAATGCAACTCAGGTCTCGTTATACGAACAGCTTCATATTTTATCCGTTGATCATTCACACAACGCAGCGCGCCCACTTACATCCCAGTGTCTGTCACGACAGGATGTGGACAGCAAACTCACAATTTATGGCCTGTCGGGGAGCAATGACGTAAACAGAGTTACTCAACCAGGACAGATCTGAGGAGACTCCTTAGATCACTGCCTCAGTCAGACTCTAGTCAGGTCCCCTCTCAGCTCCTTCCCTGTGACCTCCGACCCTTTCCTCAGCACTCCTTACCTGAACATGACCAGATACCTGGCATCTTTCAATCATCAAACACTGAGAGTTACCTTAGTGCCTTTTATACATAATAATTAGCACCTGCCAATATGTTCTACAACTACGTTGAGGGCTTGCAGTTATATTTAATGCTAAAAAGCGCACCTATTATTGAACATTCAATTCAATAAATTCTCTAAAGAATCCCTTGATAGTTGATGGGGTACTGGCTTTATTAATGTCCAGTAGTGTGATGTAAAATTCTTCCTTAAGGCATTTTTAGTAGGAAGTTTTACATGGCAGACTGAAAGCCATGGCGTTAAGAAGGAAATTAACTACCAAATGTATTGTCAATCTAACCTCTGCACTTCTAGTTGAAAATGAATTGCCCAATGTGTTAAATGTTGGGGTCTAAATGTAAAAATCTTCTAATCAATGTATACCCAGTGAGTTCAAAGGTGTTAGCTAGGACTGTGGCTCAATCCAAATTAGTAAGACACCTTTTTTAATTCATTATGAGAATTAGGAAGCTTTCATGTTGACATTCGTTTTTGAACATTCGAAGACAGATCTTTATTGTTTTTCATATCATACACAGGTGACAGACAACCTACAAGAATAACGTGCATGCATCCATTGGTGGAGGATGGGTGTGTTTCTGGGGGCACACTGGGAACAAAATGACTCAACGCCATGGCTGCTACGTCTTCTGCCTGTCACCAAACACAACACAGCTAGGACACCTTAAAAAAAGACCTTTCCGATTCCCTCGAATCCCAGAAGCCCTTGGATTGACATCAACATTTTGCATCAAAATGTTGGCCTTCCGTTTAGATGTTTTGAATTATGTTTATATTGATAGTTCAATGATTTAAGAATGTGGTTGATGCTATTTATTTATGAACTATCAGGCAAGGAGGCAGAGAGACCACAAAGCAGCATGTAACACATTGATGAGTGTCATGCTAAGAGACTCTGTTGATCTGTCTTCATGTAAATCAACCATTGAATACATCTCTGATAAAGGGGTGTATTGTATGTGTTTACTCCATGCAAGAGAGAGTCAGTCAGAACAATAACACTGGCAGAAAGGCAGGCCAGTGTGATAGAGACCACAAACCTGCGAGTAAGATAGTGAGAAGTATTAATTCGAGGCAGTCTATAAGAACTGAGTGGAAAACTCAAAGCTGTGGTAACATGCCTAAGATGACTGAGATGTAACCAACATCATCGTGGTATTGGTCCAGCTGAATGTCCCACCGTGCAACCCAATCTTACACAGATGTCGTTACTGAAGGAAAAACTTATTGGAATATTCACACTCAACACTTCAGTCCTATCAAAACACATAGAACTACACATTAAATAGAAATTTTGGTAAATACATTAACATATACAATGTGGTCAAATGTGTGTCCCCCAATATAAGAGTCACTCCAAAGCCCTGTCCCCCCTGTACCCTAAAGCAGTGAGGAAAGGAATCTATTTGGACGGGCTGGGCTAATGAATACAGAGACTAAGGCTGATTGAACCACTCTGGTTAAAAACATCCAAAAGCACTTGTACTTCAACCTGGAATTGGTCCATCTACCATAAGAGGGAAAATAGCATAAAAATGTTAACATAAAATTAACATTCTAATTATTATATTTTATGTGTGAATTAACATAGACTTTAGCCTGTGCATGCAATAAGAACAGTTAAAGCTCTGACAAACCTTTTAGATTAATGAAAACTTGTACTGTATATGTGTCATCTCTGTTAGGCCCTTATTGGACTTATCATTCATTCAGAGGTGAGCAGTATGAACACATGTATAACAAAAGAGGTTAAAAAGTCAATACATTCATCATGGGAAAAAGGTCAGATGGCGTTAGACAAGCGTGAGTTTGCTCATTTGCGCACAGGGCAATTTGTCACACAATAGCTGTTGCCAGACAAAATGCTATTTTGTTTTAGAGGGGCGGAGCAAAGACTTACTGTATAAAGTAACCATGGATTTCAAGGACACACAAGTGAGACCACTAGCACATGACGTGGTTTTGATTAATATAAATTTGTTTCAAACGTCCGAAATTCAAGAGTTTTTTTTTTTTGTTCCTCAAAGTAAACCGACATGGCTGTTTTAAAGTTTGTGGTTTTAGTAGTGGCCGTTTTTGCACAGGTATACGGTTCCCAGGAATCACTAAATAGTGACGATGGAGATATGTGGTCAATTGAAAAGTGGCAGGTAAAACGTGCATTCATCTAAACCCAGAAGCATTGAGCACAGTGGACAGCGAAGTCAGCCTAGTCTTACTTGCCTGGCACTAATTGACTGCGTTCGCAGCATCCAAACATTTTCTTCTGTTGGCAGTGGTTGATAGGAGGCTTATGTTTGTTATTATATGACTGTTAACCATGTCGTTGATACAGGAAGATCCTCCGGAAAGTGGCATATCTATTCGTGTGGCCGAACTCGTCAAGAACTCCAATTCGCCTCAATTTCATGGGATCATCGGGCGAAGCTCAGGTATTTTTAGTCTGATAATAAAAATGTTAATTTGATTGTGTAATTTATCTTAGGTCAATTTGAATTTGAATCAATTACATATTTTATTTTCTGACTGTAGGAGACACTCAACCTCCTCAACCCGGTCGGAAAAGTATGTATTTATAAAGTATTAATTATTTATGTGTGATGCTGTTATTTGAAATACATTATTTTGTGTGTGTTTGTGTGTTTAATCAGGAAATAAAGGAGAAATGTTTGTTGGACTTATGGGTCGAAGGTCCTCAAGTGGAGGTAAAGCATCTTGAATAGATTACAAGACATTAAATACAGTGGTAACCCTTATTCAGAACAAACTCCATCTATTTTGTCTAATAAAATCATATTTGTTTTCCAGAGTCGCAAGAGAAATGGAGAAAGCACCAGTATAACTAGAAATAAAGATACAACTTGATTACTCAATGTTAATGTTATAATCAATCAATCAATGCATTTGTCTCAAACACAAAATGTACAAAGCTTAGATTATATATCATAAACAATGTGTCGCCTAATAGTCAAAATATTTGTCTCAAATGTGGGTCAAGGTTTTGCAGGAACTAATTGACTTTAAGATTTTCTTGTTATAAATATTATTATTTTGGTGACCCCTGCCCTGCTGTACTCTGCTTTACTATGGGTATTAGTATGCTGACCCCTGCTGTACTCTGCTTTACTATGGGGATTAGTATGCTGACCCCTGCTGTACTCTGCTTTACAATGGGGATTAGTATGGTGACCCCTGCTGTACTCTGCTTTACAATGGGGATTAGTATGGTGACCCCTGCTGTACTCTGCTTTACAATGGGGATTAGTATGGTGACCCCCGCTTTTACTCTGCTTTACCATGGGGATTAGTATGGTGACCCCTGCTGTACTCTGCTTTACAATGGGGATTAGTATGGTGACCCCCGCTGTACTCTGCTTTACTATGGGGATTAGTATGCTGACCCCCGCTGTACTCTGTTTTACAATGGGGATTAGTATGCTGACCCC